>LR990921.1:14170430-14307594 GCA_905163415.1 Noctua fimbriata
ATGAAAGTTGTAAATGATGGAACTGGAGGAATTTACTTGGCACTTAAAAATCCTTAGATTATTATTAGACTGAACCATGCAAGATCTGCGAAATAATCAAAACGATTTGATAGTGTGATGATTATTTTTGCAGGAGATTTTCGTCGAACACTACCAGTAATTCCACGATTACTGCCACCTGATGAACTTAATGCATGTTTAAAGTCCTCTATTTTGTGGAAACACCTCAGGATACTAAATTTAAGCAAAAATATGCGTGTGGAGTTGCAAAACGATCGAACTATTTTCAAAACAACCTATTGATAAAAGTCATGGCAGACATTTTAACTGACTGCGTTACCTTTCCTGAGCCGAACAGAATTATTTAAATTTTTTCATTGTGTTCCCAAACGTTGCTCAAAATTCCAAAGATTATATTTGGTACGAGCGAATGAGCTATTTTGGCTGCCAAAAATAAGGATGTAAATTAAATATATTTCGAAATTCTAAATGAAATTGCCGGTGAAATGCCGTCAACTCTCCAACCGAATTTTTGAACCCGCTGGACCGGTGACCATAATGTTGCAAAATATCGCGTGTTTGTAACAGCACAGGGCTAGCGGTGAAAAACTTACTCAAAAACGTGATTGAAGTAACCATCCTAAAGAGACAGTACAAAGGAGAAAACGTTTTCATACCACGTATCCCAATGATTCCGAATGACATACACATCAAACAAAAATATAGTGTACCATAAAGAATTACAATGAAAATATCATTTAACAATATAAATAAATAACACAATTTTATATACACCTATCACAAAGTATTGCAGTGTACGAAACAGAAAATTGACTTTTATAAGCAGTTGTTGGTTATGATTAAAAAACCATTCAAAAGTACCTATATTAGCACTATGCAAATTTATTGTTGGTAGGTATAACGGTAATTATTTGATAGGCAATAAATAAAGTGATCACTCTGAATTACGTTTATTTTTTTTTGTTTTGTTTAATTTACACATTTGCGTCTGTGCAGTATCCCGAATTTATCTGTTCTGGTGACCATAATTAAAACTTAAGATGTCATCGCGTCACTTTATACCTAAGCGACGCCATCATCAGAACTTGACCAGAATATATAACTTTGTAGTACTGCCACAGTCCAATAACAGAACGACGTCTGTCGGGTCAGCTAGTATCATAATAACAATAAATAATTTTACTAAACCCCGCACATCAACCACCGGTTACACCGGTTATAACATCGACATTTTTATTTTAATATAAATATTGGTTTGAATACAAAAGTATTTACAATAGTTCTTTAAAGACTTTTAAAAAAAGGAAATACTATAATATAAAAAAAGAAATTAGAAAACCAAAACGTGAAAATTTAAAATACAGTTCAATGAAATAATGATGTCTGTCAACGGCGTCGTCAACAATGACAAATACGGAAAATAATACAAGATCATGATGATAACCAGATGATAACGAGAACTGCCTACCGACGCGCACGCCTTACAACCCCGGACTCGTCGCTCAGCTCCGCCTCGCCGCTGCCGGACCCCGGATCACCTGTGTCACCTGTGTCACCGGCAGCGGCAGTTGCGTCGAGCTCGAGCGACGAATATTTCTCTCCGCCGACGTCGCCAACACCTATACGTCAGCAGGGGAGAGGCCGGCCACCGAGGAGCTTGGGACTTAGGGGCCATCCGGCCCCGAGCCGGGTCTCCGCTGCCGGTGGTTGTGTGCAGCGCATGAGATGGACTCAAACAATAAACGAGAACGTCCTGGGGGGGGGAACTAACCTCACTGCGTACCGTCTTAGGATGCTGTCTCTGTTCCAGGTACTTGAACCTACCGTCAACGTCTCGGCCCAACGAATGTCGGATCAGGTGCGGGTCATCCAACGCAATCACATGTTGGGCGACGCCGTACTTGATAGGCTGCGCTCAGAGGTACTGAGCAACCGTATCGTCTTAACTCCGGCACAAACCGCGGTGCAAGCGTCAGTTATTGAAGCAACCCTGCTGCGGTCCAACCCAGCTATTGTAGAGGAAGATGATAGGGTTGCTATGGTAAGTAGCCAGTGCAACGACCGACTGAGGAGCGCTCTGGAAGATGCGCTTCGCGAGTATCGATCCACTCCTACCGAACTTAGGCCCCGATTACCACGGTTACCCATGCGTAATAAAAATAGGGCGCTGGTGTGTGCCTTGAACTCGCAACTCAAGAATATATTCGAGAGTAGCGAGAACGGTTACGTTTCGGCGACCTCTTTGGGGAAACTGAAGGTTTTGTCTGTGCGATTATGGACGAAGTTATGTTGAAGAACAATTACCGGAAATATATTATGAAGGACGGGACGGTTGACGTGTGTCGGGCATGCCACCGTCCAGGTGAGTCCATCAGACATATTATTTCTGGTAGTTCTCATCTGGCTAACGGCGAGAACTTGCACAGGCACAACCAAGTAGCCAGGATTATTCACCAACAACTTGCCTTGAAATATAAACTTGTGGAATCTGAGGTACCGTATTACAAGTATGTGCCCGACCCAGTTCTCGAGAAAGACCATGTCACGTTGTACTGGGATCGGTCTATCATTACTGACAGGACTATTATCGCCAATAAGCCTGACATAGTAGTGATAGACCGATCAGCGCGCCGCGTAATGATAGTCGATGTTACCATCCCGCATGACGAGAACCTCGTTTAAGCTGAGAAAAAGAAACAAATAAAATATCTCGACTTGGCACACGGTCATTGTGCCGATCGTCGTGACAGCCAACGGCTTTATAGCCAAGAGCCTCGACAACCATCTTTCATGGCTCTCCTTAGGCGGTTGGGTCAAGGGCCTAAATCAGAAGGCAGTACTCCTCGATACGGCTCGCATTGTGAGGAGGTTCCTGTCTCTGGAGCACTAACCACCTGTAGCTTGGACCCTGCTCCCGATACCGGCGGACCACTATTTTTTAAATTTCTAAATGTTATTAATATTGTGTTTTTTAAGGAATATTTAAAAATATAAATAGTATGTAAGAAAATAAATAAACGAACATAAATAATTTAGTATATGAATTAATTAATACATATGCGTGTTTGAATTTGATTATCAAACTCCAAGTAACATGGGAGGAAGATGATGATGATCGATACGACTACAACAATGCCAAAAGGAGGGTTTATATGAATAAAACTTGCTACGCGATATCATTTAAGGCGCGGCAGAAATGCAATTGTAAAGAGATTTGCGCCAAGCAGCGCCGCATTCTCTGTGGCTGTGATCTACTCAATAAGAGGAGGCAAATGTCAAATTGAATTCTTTTGGCTTAACTATGTGAATTGTGACCGCATGAAATTTAAATTCAGAGAACAGATTTTCAAAATTATACGACTAAAATTTGTTGAGGTGGATAGTAATCGGCCGCTATAAGAACTGTATTATAAACGAATAATTTGATAAACACTGGTATTCAAATAAAATTGTTACCTATCATTGCACAAGCTTTGCATTTTAGCGTCATCGTGCTACAAATGCTCTAAACTGTTGGGTAACGGCAAAACAAACGGTGCGTGCTTTAACGGCTGGTCAGTGATTACTAAAGCAACTAAAACGTAAGTACAACGTCCAGGGTGATATGTCTGAGAAAGTAAAGAAAGAATGAGTCACACCAATGTTTTTAATTATCAGCATGTCTAAAAAATAGGTAACTTGAGAAAAAATAAACTGTTCTTTTTTGCTACCTTCAAAAATGTCTGAGATATTAAACGTTAAAGTACGGCCTCCGAGGCAAAATCTGACTAATCGACTGCGCTGACGTGTGACGCCGCTAGCTGCTAGTACACCTATATACTTTGGCTCATTGCGCTCTCGGTATAAATATAATTGTTTTTCTTATAGCGGGATCACTAAAATGGTTAAGAAATATTGTATTGTGCCTATGTGTACCAACTCCAGTGAAAAAACACCCCAAAAAGCTTTTTCCTGTACCACGCGCTAATAATATTCGGAGATCTATGTTAATTTAGTAACAATAAAATTTAAAGTAACCGTTAACACAAACACTTAAAATAATAAGTGCAAACCACTTTACAAATCAAATTTTCTGAACGTAAACACTCCGCATCACTCGCAATCGGACATGACACTAGCGGCGTGACGTCATCGCAGTAGCTCACGAAGGAACACAAATCTAAAAAAGCGGTGAAACTTTTCAACGCTATAACTTTGGAAATCCTGGCCCAATTTCAATAAAACAAAAGCCATTATCGTTTGCACGAGTAATCATTAAATGCAGCAATTTGCAACTTTTATGCTAAAATTTTGATGTGTTGGTGTGTAAATTTGGAATTCCGAGAAGAATGTAAAACAATCATGCGGCCTGTCAGAAGAACGCTTAATCTAAATATATAAAAGCGAAAGGTCACTCACTCACCCACTCACTCATCTATAATCAAGAAATATCGAAAACCGCTTGACGTATTAAGATGAAATTTGGCATGGAGGTTGTTTATAGTTAGTAGAAGTTCGCTTAGAACGAAATTTCCGACAGGGACGGGTTAAGGGGGTCTGAGGGCTCTAGCAAAAGTCATTTATTGTTGTATACAGAACGGTATTAGAATAAAAAGCGCTTCACAAGGTTCACTTTGAAAAAAAGTTGTATTACACCAAAATAAACCTATTTTTAAAGCAATATCGTCGCCTCAACGCCATTTAATTTTGTTTCGGACCTCTGCCGCCCAGAATTACAGCACCCAAAAGGATGCCTTTTGTAGTCATCAGTACATTATCACCTTTTGATCTGGCAGTCAGTTCTCACACATAACATCACGCCTTAAATCCCCGAACGGTTGGGCAGACGCGTATCTAATCGTACACACACATTTCGCCAGTTATGGTGAAGTCCCTTGCAATAGGAGGTGAGCCTATTGCCATCAACCGGGCACAAATCCAAATTCCGTGGCTGCTACTGAGAAATTCCTGATGGAATAACCCAATAACACTATTGTTTATAGTATTTTTTCAATTGCATTTACATTGTTTAATGTGAGATTAGGAGGGGATGAAGGGGTTAATGGACGGCCCCTTACACTTTTCCCGACCCGGCAATCGATCCCCATGCTTAGTAGTCGCGCTCACTCAACCACTCGACCAACGAGGCAGCCTCACACATGCACCCCCAAATTTCCACGCGAATGAAGTCGCGGGCAACAGCTAGTACGTTTTATAAAATTAAGGTACTATTTAATTTTTGTGTGTTTTGTGACATAAATCCTAGGCGAGCTTTCTAATCGTTGCAGCCCCTTCGAAAAGTATTCTTAGGTTGCCCCCAAATGTGTGTGGTATTGTTCCTCGCACACAAATCAAACTCAGTTTTGTTTTATGAACCAACACTAAAATACTAATGGCCGTTAATCTGGTCAATGTATGTAACGCTTAACACAAAACTTTAAATATGCTTGATTCTTCATCAGATAAAACAACACTAAGTTAATTAAAACTGCACCACAAGCAGAATCCCTTCAAAATCAAAAGGCATGCGTCAGTAAAAGGGAGGGCCATAAGAGTAATGTTATGTTAATGAGAATTCAGCATAAATCGTTCGGCGTAATCCTTGCTGATCAAATGCGTAATGTGGAAATACGCAAATTAGTTGGTGTGAATGGAATTGCCGTCGTGAACAGCAGGCTTGTTTTGTTATTATGCAGATATCGTAAATGACAACTATTGGCCTATTCTTTATCATTAACACGTATTATTCTTTGTTCTTCAAGGAGACACCTTTAGTAGAAATAATATAAAAAATACAACATCTTTTGTTGTCTATCTATTAACCAAAAATAAATGTGGTTTCCAGTAATTTGAATACGTTGAAGATATTGAATAAGTTCTGTACCTGCACTGATAAAGGTAAGCAAAATAAAGGAAAACTGACAGTACTTCAAGGCAAAACTTACTTGAATTTATTGCGGAATAACGTAGGTACAGACGCCAGCACATCAAGCTACCCGGAACTCATACTCCGGCAGGATTTTTTCAGGGAGCTATTTTATTGAACTGAGGCTATGAAGGCGCACCACATTCAGTGCAATAAAATGGCTCAAAATTTTTTGCACTCCACCTCGCATGTGTTAAACTTCATGTGCTGGCGTCTGTACATTAATCTTTTTATTATTAATATACCGTCGTTGCGGCGAATGCTGGTTCAATCACAAATCTAACTCACGGTAAAGTATAAAGTTTCTTCGACAAAGATTGTTGAGAACGAAAGACGAGATTCGAAACAGCAAGAATGCTTTAAGTAGTTTTAATTAGCTACTTTTATACTTATTGGAAAGATCCGTTTTGATCCTTTCAAATTAATGTTTTTAAGATCCGCAAATTAAGGGGATGACGATAAATTGAGGAGTCCGTGGCTAAATAATAACGGCCGCTTGGGTCGATCTTCGGGTTAAGCCGCGCTTGCCTAGGTTGGTGCGTGGATGGGTGATTACTTGATCACCCATTACATATCGATTTTCCTCCGTGCCTCGGAAAACACGTTAAGCCGTTGGTCCCGGTTGTCATTTATAGATCTTTGACAGTTAGACTTTACATTTAGTCAATGGCCCGAAAGTCTGTCAACCAGTCTTAGCAAGGGATTTCGTATTACCAGGTACTAACCGAGTTGTGGAGGTCAGATAGGCAGTCGATCCGTTTAAAATACTGGTATTCAGTTATTATCCGGTAAGACAGGTTGTTGTTGTTTCAGCTGGGAAAAACCCCTAGGCGGATAATGAAATTAAGGGGATGACGAACCCTCATCATTAAATTAATATTTATTAACGTTTGTGATAGGCTGTTATGTTACTCGATACGTTAGACAGGATACATAAAAAAAAAGGCAACTGTTTCGTAAAGAATCAAACGGTTTTTTTTCGACTTCTCAAAAAAAAACTCAAAAACTCAAAGCTTTTATTTCAATTAGACCATCACAGGCACTTTTGGAATGAATGGAATGTCAAATAAAACATAAAAAAAGCGCAGCTACAGTCACAGTCACAAGGCATAATAACTTGAGAAAATACTGTAGTTGCACATTGCAAAGCGTAGATCTCTATGGAGAAGAATGGGCAGGAAACTCCATGGACACTCTTTTAAATCAAAATATTCCAACAAAAAAAAAGGAAGAGCACCGCAGATTGGACAAAAGTGAATAACGAACGTTATAATAATATTGACTAGCGTATAATTTATTTTTATTCTTTATTTCACACAAAATAACAAATATACATACAAATTGCAATAATATAGCTTATGTACAATGGCGAGCTTAACCCAGAATTAGGTTTTCTTACAGCAAACCAAATTTTGACTGCGAGATTTGCAGAAGAGGATATACTTATGTGCATTAATATTACATTCTGTTACTAAAATTATTAATTTTATAAACTAAACTATATGCATACAATATAATATACGTAATACAAAGAAAAAGTACATAATATATACATACCTATAAAATCCTATATAATATACATACATACATATTGATCATGTTGACAGGAAATGTTTCTTTATTTTAATTTACGTAACATAGTTTGCGTTATAGTTTGTATGTTCAAGATAAGTAACGTTTCTCCACGAGGCGGACAAATCACGAAGAAAATAAAGTGTGTATTGACACGACGTGCCGTCGCGCGAGTCTCTAGTATCAGAGAAACGTGCCCTAGCACAAAACCCTTATTCTATTAATAACTAGGCAGTTCATGCTACTAAAAATATTGTAAGTACTGCGCTTACCAATGAGTGGAACAAAAACATCAAACAAAAGTAATTCAAAGCAAAGCAAAAGAAATAAACAAACGGTAGGTATCTTTTTTTTACATTTCCATAATAATATAAATGATTGAAACGTATCATTTTAAAATCAAAATGTTGTGCTGTGCTACCATTTTGTTTCTAAAAAGGTTAATTGTAGTATTGTAACGTACCAGAATACTCTCGTTTCTATTTATTTTAAAGCATCCGGGCTTGATTTTCACAAAACTGACATCACATCAAAAAACAACAAAAAACTGCACATTCTTTAACTAAATCGTTTTAATACAAAACAGTTTGAGCGGCTGAAAGTGGCCAGGCTTTTTAAATAACCAGCCTACATAATTAAAGTTGGTTGGAAAGTATGTAACCTTACAGTACCCTTACAACACTCTTGTGCACCAGGGACTAACGCAATAACGTGTAGTCACTTAACACTGAATATCGATTATAAGTTGTGGTATATACACGTATAAAACGGATTAACCCGTAGCCAAAATAACCAATGCTGTGCTACGATTTGTTTTCCAAAAAGATTAATAATTTAGTACCGACACAACACTAATGCTGATGCATTGCGAGAGAAAAGCAATAAAATGTAGTTAAACCTTTTCAATTAGTACTTATTGATGACTCAAAGTTGTTGAATAATATAAAACGCAATTATCCCATAGCCCAAATAAACAGTGTTTGTACTATAATTGCCTTTGCAGAGAATACTGCAACATAAATGTGAACCGCACAGTTGCCTGCGTTCAATTTGCTGCTAAACCGGACACTGGCCTGCGTTCAATTTGCTGCTAAACCGGACACTGGTATTTCACAGAATAGCCTAGAGCTCTGTAAATCCTGTGAGGTGAGGAGGAATGCGGTAACACATGCATGGTAGAACCACGAATAAATGTCGTCAGGAGGAATGAAATATGTAATAATATCAGTTATTGTAACATCACGCATGCTGGTGTTATTTCATTTGGTTACTAAAATTACTATGGTTCATAATAGGTGCATGAACCGTTGCTTATAAAAGTGTTTTTTTACAGGCGGGGAACGATAAATTCAAATAAAATAGGTCAATGATTTTAATATCCATGAAATTGATTTCGTTGGACTGATAATTTTATGCCCGAAATCATAATTTAATCGTTCAAGATTAAATTATGATCTCGGGCATGAGGCTACCGAGGCTGGCGGGTACATGGCGTAATATGGAGGGTCCAATTTTCACACACTCTTCGCAGTAAATCGGGCTGTATTTCTGCAAGAAATCGCCGAATTTGTTTGTTGGCTTGCAATCATTGGTAAGTTTTTTTTTTTTTATTCCTTATTATTTAAGGTAATAAAATACTTTTTTTTTTTTTTTTTCCTAGTGTTTAATTGCTTCTGGTTTATCGGCGTAGCCATAGGGCTTTACATATCCCCAAAGAACATAATTGAATGGCATCTAATCGTACAAACGAGTTAATAGGTCCATTTCGTGAAATTAATCGTACGTCGTAGGTTTAAAAATGATGATGATGATGAGACAGAGACATGATTATTAACTTTTCGTACTTCAATCGGAAGCCATTTATGTTGCAAACATGTAGTTTACAAGCATGACGCAAGACGGCGCCACGTGCCTACAGCGCTCTATACAATTAATTTATTCAAGTTACCTGCTGCGGTGACCACATGCTTGAAATCAGATATATGATACATGAATGCCATAAAATTTACAGTGCAATAAGGCGAAATTCATGGATATTAAGAATATTATTGTGATGTGTTACAGTTTTGAATTCCCCGCCTCCAAAACCATCCATAATTATTAAATTATTTCTTTTTTGTAAGAGCTACAACACAGTACATGGTTAGATCTTTGCCGATGATTTACAATTGGAAACTAAATGGGGAGACGATGTTAGGATCACAATGAGTAATAACTATTATTTAAAGGCATATGTTTACACTATAAATGGTGACAATAGGTGGTGGTGTGTAATGTAGAATCTAGACGTTGAGGCTATAATCTATTTTAAATAAAAGGGCTTTCAGCGACTTTAACCGAATATTTTAAATAAGCTACCACACTTTTACAATGATCAAATTCAATTGACCCTCAGTGCCCTCATATTTTTTTTAATTACTCTTAATTCAAAATTCTTTGTGAATCCGAATGGTATAGGCAGCTATAAGCAGCCTGCCTGATTTAAGGGTGGTTGTAAGTTATACCTTACTTGAGCTATGCGCATAGGTCATATATGGTTTTATAACTTATGAATAAAAGGATTAACGAAGGTTTTCAGTGAAACTTAACTTTTATTCATGTCACTCGGATACTCGAAGACCGCAGTCTAAAGTCCTCCTCATCATCATAGTCAATATCGTCATCCACAGTCCAACTTCATCCACTGCTGGGTATAAGCCAATCGGTTTAGTGGTTTAGGCGTGAAAAGGTAACAAACAAACCAACTTACTTTCGCATTTATAATATTAGTATGGCGTATGGAATTATGGATAAACAATCAGGTAGCAAATATCATACAACAAAACTTAGCACTGAAATATAAGGTCATACAAAATACATATTTACAATAAAATTCCTTATTATAAATATGTACCAGAAAGATTCTTAGAAAACACAACACACAAACTGTTTTACGACCGGCCATAGTAACCGCCAGGACCATTCACTACTATATACCAGATAAAATCCTACAAGATAAAGCAAATAAAATTACATAACTCATAGATGTTGCAGTCCCTAATACAAAAGACAATAGGACAAATATCAGTAAATACTCTGGACTGAAAGAAGAAGTGACCAGAATTCGGATGCTGGCAAAAGTATACGTTGTTCCTGTTCTGGTCTCCACTATGTGTGATATACCCAATCACCGCCACATAGACCTGAAAAACTCAATTTAAAATATCAATTCAAAAAGTTGCAATATTAAACACCATAGTGAGACAGTTCATGCAGATTGAGGATACCTCTCCTCACTCCGCTCATTCTTCATCACACACACATACAAGATAATAACTTGGCTCGCGCCCGTTAATGTACGAGTAGCTTGAACTAGCATGAGCTAAGAAACAGAACCATAAAATCGTAGAACTAGTGGGAACAAAATTTCCCATTTCTTCTGGGTGTTCATCATCATCACGCAGTTCTATTTTAAAACTAATGGTAGTTTTTGATCTCACTATGGCTACGTTATGGCGTAGGTCGTACATTTGCACTGTGCAAAACTCACACTGATGTGAATATACCGAACTTTGGATTTGATTGTAGTATATCGGCACAAATAGCCTCAGGTACGTACGCACACTCTATGATTACTTTGTAGAAAAGTGGCAAGGATAAGTAGGAGAGGAGAAGAAAGAATAGTAAACTTTCACAAACTACCAGGACGACAGAATCATGGAGTAGTAATCTCCTCATGGCATGCTGGATGATAATCGAAATGTATCTATCTATCTATACAACATTATTTTTAGTTTATGCGAAACCTGAATATAGTTTGTTCAGAATAAGTAACTGAATCGATTCCAATCATTTTTAAACCATGTTATATTTTTTCCCAAAAATATTTAAAAAATTTAAAAGTTGGACACCTAGCGACTTTGAAAACCTATCCCAATAATTTAAGTACCTACTGCCAAACTATTATTATCAATGAGTTCAAGACGACGCTGGAGGCGCGCGCTACGTGGTTACCGCGTTTTTGTGCGGACAACTAGGTGCAACAGAACAAGCTTATAACTTTGTGATTTTTCATGATACAGTTTTGAAATTGTGTACATAGATTCTTTACATAAAAATACTAGACACGTGTATCAGGTTTCGCATATACTAAAACTAATGTTGTATATATAAAACAAAGTCGGGTTTGTTCGAACACTTATAACTCGAGAACGGCTGGACCGATTTTCATGTTTTTTGGTTTGTTGTGTTTGTCTCCATCCCGAATAGCTATAAAATATCTGAAAGATTCAGCGGAACATTATGATTAAGATCCAAAACTGTTAAAATAACAAATTGAATTCATAACAGCCTGGTACTTTTTACAGAAAATTATGATAGAGGTTCAGAAATGTTAAAATACCGTCTTGAATTCATGCCAGCATGGTAATTTTTAGATAAATTCAGTAGGAAGGTAGGGGTGGGTGTACGTCGGTGGGTAGGTAGGTAGGTAGGGTAGGTAGGGTAGTTAGGGTAGGTAGGGTAGGTAGGGTAGGTAGGGTAGGTAGGGTAGGTAGGGTAGGTAGGGTAGGTAGGGTAGGTAGGGTAGGTAGGGTAGGTAGGGTAGGTAGGGTAGGTAGGGTAGGTAGGGTAGGTAGGGTAGGTAGGGTAGGTAGGGTAGGAAGGGTAGGTAGGGTAGGTAGGGTAGGTAGGGTAGGTAGGGTAGGTAGGGTAGGTAGGGTAGGTAGGGTAGGTAGGGTAGGTAGGGTAGGTAGGGTAGGTAGGGTAGGTAGGGTAGGTAGGGTAGGTAGGGTAGGTAGGGTAGGTAGGGTAGGTAGGGTAGGTAGGGTAGGTAGGTTCCCCCTGAAAATAAAAAAAAGGTAGGGTAGCGTAGGGTAGGTTGGGTAGGTTGGGTAGGTGGGTGGTAGGGTAGCGTAAGGTAGGTTGGGTAGGTAGGTGGTAGGGTAGGTAGCTAGGGGAAAAAGTTCCCGTTTGTTGCCAGTGAGGCATATAATATGATACATGTTCCAAAAAAAAGTACCAGGCTGGCATGAGTTCAAGGTGGTGTGCATTTTAGTAATTCTGGGTAGGTATGGTCTTTGTACAATCATTGACAGTTAGGCGGTACGAAGTTCGCCGGGTCAGCTAGTATATTATAAATTACGATTTGTGTTTCCTATTTTGGTAGCGAGGTGGCTGGAGGTGGCACGAACTACTAGGAGATCAAAAACATGTAGGAAGTATTTGTGAACATCACTATTAAAGCTAACAGTTTTGACAATTTTAGTAAAAAGCAAAAAGTTGCGCGTTGCGCACTCTTTCAATGCCTACTGATGCAAAAGAATAACCTTTATTTTTTTCATTTATTCTTTTTTCTGTCAAAACATTGTGACATGTGACAAAGCTGGCAACTTTATTTTTCTGGTACTAGCTGCAAACAGAAACTGTGAGCAAGAACTAAAGGTATTGTTTCAATACGAATCTAACAGACAGAGAAAAACCCAATAACACTCTGCTTGACCCGGGAATCGATCCCACGACCTCATACTCAGCAGTCGCGCTTGCGACAACTAAATCAAAGAGGCAATACTGTATTATGTATAGTAACTATATATATTATTCCTATTCCATTTTTTTTTTAACTTTAGAGGTGTTTGTGCAATCAACTCGTCTTCTTATTGATCCAAATAGAACACAACGTAGCTTGAACAGCTTCCTTTAAGTTTACCCACCTCTCTACACCGATTTACTTACGTATTCCGTGAATACGTTCAACTGTTGAAATATTCATTTACTAACCTCCACGAAAAGCTTAAAATCGAAAGATTCAGACCCACACCGAAGCATTGCTGCCTGTTTTATCTAGCATAATGTTTTATTTCGTGCATTTAACGTGAAAGTATAAACTAAACCTTTTTTACTATCCCACGCTTTTTACTTTTAGCAATCGTACAATCAGTACCCACTGTACACTATCGCAAATAAAGGTAGGACAGCATTGCTCGGAGTTACGTAATTGAAACGACCGTGAAAGAACCTATTAATGAGTAGATTTTTTTGGTAATGCTCCAAATGAGAATAGACGCTTTAGACAGGCAGTTCTAGGAAGATATTTGTTCTTTTAAAGAAAGAACAGAACAAAAGCTAATCTTGAAGAACCAATAAATATCCGGAGGATTTACTGTGTCAATCCCAGGGGTCTCAGACTGGGGCAGATTTATCTAGGTGTTTAACAAGTAAATGTCGTCACAGACCTTTAACACCACAAGCAAGATGTGTTTACTCTATAATGAACCACATCTAATTCCTGAGGCTTGCTAAAAAATATACAACCTTCGTTTTTGTTCACCATATACTTCGCAAGGGGTACTGAAATCGCAAGAAAACAGCTTCCCTGTTACATGAACATACATTTAAATCGTCCAAATGTAGACAACAGCTATTTTTTGTTTTGCGATGTCGGGGTTGATCTCATAGTCAAAGATGTTTATAATGATGTGTACAATGACCCCTTCATAGGTTTACGGTAAACAAAAACTAAGCTTGTTTAGCCTTGTTTTCAAGCTTTAGTCGCCGTTCTCGGTCAGCACTTTGTTAACCTTATGACATTGAACAATACTACGGTACGGTAGAACGGTGACAATTATAACGATAACACTGATGTCATAGTAACTACTGTCGCCTATTCATGCTTATATGTTCACGCCGTCTCAGCTAGGTAAACTTTGCCTTGAACATGGCTCTGCTGGACAAAGTAAACATAAAAGTATTATAATCTATTACCATAAAGGCGTTAGACTTAGGGCCTGGACACATCACCATGGCGTGACGCCGTGTGTACTTTACTTCGTCTTTTTCCTTCATCGGGAAGTATGACAAATAGCCGATTTTTTATATAAGCTCGTGATGTTCTCATGAACTTTATAGTAGTACCTATTCCTGTAATTATATAATTGTAATCACGAATAAATGATATAAAATGTGATACGCAACAATATGTTATATTGAAATATACCGTGTAAAAAAGCCATAACATGTCCCATAGCGTCATAGGTTGCTTACTATGTTAGTATGATGAAAAAGCTCCGTCTTATTGGTTTAGTGGTCGTAAGAGTAGATGCGAAATGCTACTCAAAAAAGGTCATCCCAATAAAATTTAGTTTTTTATATCTACCCATCGCTAACCTGTAGACACAGACAAAATGAACTTATTATAGTTAAAAAATAAGTGAATATATACGTAATCAAATATACGAGCGTGTTGGTTGACTCTGCAACATGGGACGTGGCCAACGCCATCAGTCAACATCAAAGTTGTCAGCCTTCTCCCGCCCATGCGGTATAAATCAAGTACCTATGTAAGTAGCACCTTTGGCCTTTCTTAAGGCCACACTAGCCAAATTACTTTCTCATAAAACTATAACATAATGAACAGAACATTTTTGTGCGTGTGCAGATCGAGGGTTTTTTTTCCTTTTTGACCCTTATTGCGCAACTTAACAGTTATATTATTTGACGAAAAAAATATTGCAAATGGGGAAAATTTAGAAACTGGATCTAGCCACCCTGGGGTGTGCACCACAGCAAACGATCATGTTTTCTGCAAATGGTCAATTCCCAAGTTATGGGATAATTGACTCGCCCAAAGTTTTTTTCTTTTATGAGTAGTGGTAATGGTGGCAAGTCATCGCAACAGCTGATCAGCTGTTGTGGTGCGCATCCCAGGGTTGCTAGAACGAGTTTCTGAATTTTTCACATGTTCAATAATTTCTTTCCCCTAAATAACATTTTTGGAACTTTTTTCTTTATTGTAATTTTAAACAGGAAATGAAACAAACAGATATGAGATTGTTTTCATTCACAAAAAGTACCAAGATTTGTATGCAAATGAGAATTGGAACTAGCGGCTCGCGTGTCCACGGGTTCTATACTCCCGAACAATGTAGAGGAGTTTACTACCCGCGGAAGTGCGGGAGGCTAGTGGATTTCAGTGATCTTAGAACTTGCTAAAAATTCAGAAGCTAACTGACCTTATTCATTGGGTTTTCGTCCCTCTGGTTGGTGATGACTGATAATATTCGATAGAATGATTAAACACGGAGAAGAATTGAACAATTAGTCCCATATTACCTTAGACTTAGAACTTAGAACAAATCGTCAAATTTCTGCAGTAGCAAATTCTTGTTTCATCAAAATGATCCATTTAACTGGATAAATAATTAGATCTGAACGCTCAATGAATCATCATCTTCCTGACCTTGTCCCATCCTACTTGGGGTCGGCGCAACACATTTTCTTCATCCATTCTCCCCTGTCAGAAGTCACGGCATCATTTACTCCTTACGGCTCAATGAATGCTAGACACATACATAAAGGCCATGCCATGAATATTAAACGCAGCTTGCATAACGTATGTGTACTCTCAGACTTTCGAACTGACGAAGGTGTATTAATCAGAGTTACTAAGTTCTAAGATTTAAAAAATGATTTGTTCGTGGTGCGGACGTTGTTGCATCTTTGATGCCGTTGTACCTCTATGGTGATCGCATCGATTATACAGATACCGCCAAAGATCTAGGTGTAACTCTTGATTCCTATCTGTCGTGGCGAGCTCAAATCAATGAGGTAAGCCGTAAGGTACACTTCTCACTTCATTCGCTGAAGTGCCTCCAGAGTCTCCTGCCTTTGAAGACTAAAATTGTTTTGGCTCAAACACTTATTCAGCCGATAATAGATTATGCCGATGCCTGCTACCTTGATGCTACTGAGGAGCTATTAAATAATCTTGAGCGCTTGCAAAATTTATGTATCGGATTTATTTTTGGTCTCCGTAAATATGACCACGTTTCTCACCTTCGGAAAGAACTCAAGTGGCTCCCAATTCGCCTTCGCAGGAACACTAGGATCCTATGTCTCCTCTTCGATATCCTTCACAACCCAGGATGAGTTGTGAAGGATATTGATCCTTCTTACCTGCGTGAGCGTTATTCTTATGCCCGCCCTACTGACGCACCGTGTAGACCGCATCTTAGATCCCTACTTAAATCCCATCCTCATAAATCCAGCTATTACTCATACTCCTCCTCCGTCCATGCTGTAAGGTTGTGGAACTCACTTCCGCCTAGCATTCGTGATTTGAAGACCATTTCATTATTCAAATCCAGAGTGAAAGAGCCTTTCCTCTTTATTATAATTTATTATATACATCTTAGCCTTATGTACATATTTATATAAGTATATATTAATATTTATTTATATTTGAATTTATACATGCATAATATTTTAGGTTAAGTTATATACACATTATTCTCTTCCTTTTTACACACTATCATCTACATTTCTTTTCAATTTCTCCTTTTTGCGGGTCTGCTGGCAGAAATTTCTTATGAAATAAGCAGTACCTTTGTACTCATATATGTATGTTATAATGTTATTTTCCTGTGTTATCTTCTGTGTGTACATAAATAGTTAAACAAATAAATAAAATACGAAATAAGTTTTTCGTCTGTGAACTTACGGAGTTCCAACTGAATAGATTAGTTATTTGTCATAGGATGTTATTATGGTTAGGCAGTAAAGAAACGTCAACCTCCTGGGGCGCTTCCCTTCAGTTACTTCGAACAACTAGCCTAGCACTCTGCTTCTCTGCGGGCGAATATACATCCCCAGTGTGGTACCGTTCCGTCCACGCCAAAGAAGTAGATCTCGCCTTGAATGAAACTTCCAGACCGATTACAGGCTGCATCAAACCGACCCCAGTCAGCGCTCTATACCCCACAGCTGGCATAGCACCTCCACATGTCCGAAGAGAAATCGCAAGTGCAGTGGAGAAACACAAACAGGAGGCGGGCAGCAGACACCTATTATACGGCGTCCAACTGACAAAGCAGCACAGTTTTTTATAAACTGCAGCATCAGGGGACCTGGCCAACGCACGATGTAAGCTTTGGGAAAATAGCTGTCCCCCTCTCACTCACTACTTACCACCAAGTGAGCATCTTCCTGAATGGTCTAACCTTCCGCGGTCCATCTGGAAGTCCTTGAACCGTCTTCGGACTCAAGTAGGAAGATGTAACTCCAACCTCGTTAAGTGGGGCTACCTAAATAACACAGCAGCGGGGTGTGGTTGTGGCTGTGTCACAAACTATGCTCCATCTTCTATCCTGCTTGCTTAGACCAAAAACATGTAGCCCAAATGACCTCTGTGCTGCCAACGGCGACGCGGTGGAAGTGGCGAAGTTTCTTATTCTTATTCTTTATTGCACACAAAATAACAAATGTACATACAAATTGCAATAATATAGCTTATGGACAATGGCGAGCTTAATCCAGCATTGGGTTTTCTTACAGCAAACCAAATTTTGACTGCGAGATTTGCAGAAGAGGATATACTTATGGGCATTACATTATGTTACTTAAATTTCCGAAATTTCTTTCGAAGTTCTGGGCTAACAAAATATAAAAATTCTTGTGCCAGCGACACGAAGAAGAAGAAGTAAAGAAAATACCCTGATTAATCCTGATTTAACCATCCTAATCCGGGGCGGTTCTTTAATTACTCAAGGGCTGACTAATGAGACTCCTGGGACTTCTCCATCGCTTTGTGGATTAATATTAAACAAAACCGGTAACTTAATGAGCAGCTGTGAACATGTTGTACAGAGAAAACGACGACGACGACGATTGAATTGTTAGGATTCTGTCTGTAACTATTTTATATGACTAACGTTGTGATTGTCTATGATAATGTTATTTGATAATCGTCGTTAATCAATGAACATGACCGGTTATACCGCCATGACAGGTTGTTGTTGTATGTTGCAGTTTTAAGTGTAAATTCTTTTGGAAAGTTGGCTCCATAGACTTTGAAGCACCTCTTTCTCGTTAGATTCAAGTACCTTGTTTAGGTGGTTATTTTAGGATATGTGAAAAAATATGGTGCAGCAAATAGTCGTGACCAACCAAATCGATTCATAGCGCATTCTTAAGTTTACTGAAGAAAAAATTCAGTACTTTTTAATATATTTATATCATTTACGGTTAAAAAGCCTGAGCTTTAAATTGGTACCATAATTATCAACATTTATTCAGCACTGTTCCAATAAATGCTAACTGAATGAAAATGTAGGGAAAATGAGAATTTAGCAATATGATTTTGGATTTTCAAATAAAACACACTGTGCAGTGCAATGTTGGGTCTTGGTCTCCGATTAAGGCACCAGTCTCTCGATACCTTCTGTATACCCTTAACACAGTGCACTGGCACCAGTGAAGCTAGGCAGCGTCTTGTACAGATCAACTTCTGATAATCCGCTGATAACGTAACCGGCGGAATTTTTTATACGGAGCAAGTCGTATTTACCGAACATAATAAATTTTCTTATAAGCAAATTGAATTGCATAAATAAAAGAGTACTTACTGAATATTTCCTGTGATATGTGTGAAGTTAAAGGTTATTTATCGAGCTTTTACGCCAGTATTATTTATATATAAATTAAATACGAATTTCTTGAAAAAAAGAAAACACGGCTGTTTGCGCGGTAAGCGCGGTTGTGGCGTTAATCGATTAGGTTGCTCGCTAGTGTATAATAACGAAGCTAAAAGACCAACTATCACAGCTGACTGACTTTACAAGTTAAGGAGTAATAGTCGACCTACGTTTATAAAATGTACTTGAATTACATTTGGAATACGGAATTTATGGGCGAACATTTTGGTCATTGGGTCGTCTTAGGGGCGGTTTGTAAGGCCATGTTTCTCTGACCCTAAACGGTTTTTATTGACAAGGTCAACCCAATACTACAATAAAAATGGTAAATTTCGGTAAAGTTAAAAAGTATTCGAAGGCTCATTTCTCAGAAACGTTGCATCGTACGACCATACTTCTCAGACGCTAAATGTTTTCTATAGAAAAGACCTCGTCACTGCCATAAAATTTGGAAATTTCGGAAAAAAGAAGGATTTTTTAAGTCCTCGCTTCGTAGCGCCTCCAAGACTTCAACCCACTTTTTGTTCTGCATATGTAATTATTCAGACCAACTACGGAAGCCTCCACTGTGCGTGTACCGACACGCACTTGGCAGGGTTTTTGGATTAATCATTGGATATGAAAGAAGTGAGAAGCTTACTAATAACTACCTAGGGTAACTACATCATATATGCCCTCCACCACATATTGTTAAAAAAAATATTTATTTGCTATTACTCTACAATAAAGTTAGAATAAGGGTAAAATGCGTAGGTACTTACTTATATCGTGTAATATTAACTTATTAATTTAATTATATTATAATTTTTAGTGCGTGCTAAAGGCGTGGTTTTTCGTTTTTTTTTTAATGTTTTTATTTATTTCGATTAGACATTAGGCAGATGCATCCTACAAGCTAACAGTTTGCACCGGCTTCGATGCTGAGGCTCAGCAGTGGTGTCTGCTAGATAGATATGCACCCATCGATTCTTGTATAGGGGCCTCATAGGAGTATAAAACTAATCTAAACCAGGTCATCAAGTTAAACTTTTTATTCTGACGTTCAAGGACATCGTAGTGCAGCTATCGTCACTCTTAACTATCCGACACTTAGAAATTAGAGGCGAACTTGCCAGTACTTTTATCACTACAATACTAGCTGTGACCCGCAACCTTCGTCCGCGTGAAATTAGGCGGTGTGTAATGGGTGTGTAACGGTTGATATAATAACAAAAAATCTAACGTTCACTTGACCTAATTTCAGTTAATATACTTTTGTTTAATATAACGATCAGTTGAGATAATGAATTGTTGATATAATTTCATTTTATCTAATTTCTTATGATATAATAAACATTTCCTATAATGCACATTTGACATAATATTCATGTAGTATATTATTCATTTACTATAATATTCATAATCTCTAATAACTTTTAATATAATTTAGAAAATCTGATACGATTTTAAACGCCTACTAGTATGGTGCTAGCAAAAATGCATCGCATAAGCATTAATTGCTACAAAAGTTTACATGATAAAGGGCTACCGAAAACCCAAAATTCAGCGGAATCCTGGCACCATAGAATTAATCAAATTATAAATCATAACAAACCTGGGTTTTATTGCCTAGCCCATGAGTTGCTTCTAGAATCCAAAGTAATATTGGGTAGCGTAGAATGTCTTTTTAATGGACAGTCACCACTAAAAAAGCCGAAGTATTGTTTAAAGAAAAAGGAACGAATCGATAATATTCTTAAAAACAAAAAGGAATACACTGAAATTGAATTCCTTCGGGCTTTGGCCTCTAACTTAAAACTGAAATAAGATGTAATATTTATGTGATACTATGTTATGATTAAAAAAATATTGTACTGTTTTTTTTTTCTTCGCTTTATACCCTATACACCTACCACCCTCAACTATTGTAACCAGTAGAAATTGGATGCAATCTGGACTTTAGGGCACCCCGACTCGGACAGGTTAGGTTAGAAGGGGATGGCGCCATCCCCTTCGTGGTTATTTTTTTATAAACCATCCAGAAGTAGGAGCCGTCGACCAAGCCCACCCTCGACCATGCATTGAATATTTTAAGATTTGGTTAGGTGCCATTTGAGTTAGGTTAGAACTGTGCGCCAAGACGCATTACCATTCTATTGGACGGGGCACTGAACCAAGTCGTTGGCATGCTGACGAGTATCAACGCTGTACAACGCAGAGAGTTGTTGAGAGGACAAGGGCGCTTCATAACTGTGACCATTAAACATGAAAATTAGGTCAAAAGAACATTAGGTCAAAAGAACATTAGGTCAAATGAATGTTATATAAAAAGAATATTATCCATATTGAAAATTATATAAAATGAACGTTATACTAAATGTTTTATATTAAATGAAAATTATATCATATGAAACATTAGGTCATATGAAATTAGGTTATATGATTTTATAGCATATGAAAATTATATTATATGAACGTTATTTCAAGTGAAATTAGAGCATTTGTTATTATATCATACATTACACACCCGTGTGTAATATACTTTAAGACCTATTCTCATACCTACCAAATATACATAAAATTGGTCGAGCCGTTTCGTAGGTGTGCGACGACAAACACCGTGACACGAGATTTTTATATATAAGAAGATAAGTAGCTACCAAACTGTTTCACAAACAAGCTAGTCATACTTCGTGTGTACACAAAGCTCAAAATAGTATTTGATACAGGAAGTATATTGGGCTAACCACATTATTTTGAATGATGTGGTCAGGCGCTTTGTGAATTAATTAATGGTAGGCTAACCAGGCTGCTAATAATGAAGCTACATTGTTTGTAATTTGTATTTACATAAATACGAATAGCAATCACTAAAATGTTGATATCCTAACCTTTTTTGTAATATTTACGACGATGCCTTTATAATTTGATTTTTTCCCAAGGGTATAGGCGGAAATTATAAAACGCTTCCTGCTAAGATCCTAACGTAATTTTTTCGCTTCGTTCATACATCTGGTCGTTCACCAAACCGGTTGCGAGTACTTCGCACGTAACCTGTCTGAAGAACACCCGACACCCTGTTTAAGCAAGGCGCTGAGCTCGCGACGCCTGGCTCCTGGTCGCCTGCAGCTATTACCGGGGCTACGCCGCAATGTGTTTATCAACGACACGGCGCCCTGGCCGGCCCCTACGCGACTACGCCACTGCCGCCTTAGTGTTTAATTTGTGTTTTTATTTGTCAAAATCCTACCGACTCCAGTGTTTTTTATGTTAATTTAGTTTATTATATTTATTTTGATTGTCTTTATTTTTAAGTGCGGATACCTTGTATGTATAGTCGCAGAAGCGGTGGTGGGTGATAGTGCACGTCAATCTTCAATATCGCTGACCATCATGGAGAGAAGCCGGCTTTGTACCCCAGCACGGTTTTTAGGGGTCCTTAGCGAAAGGAAAAAAACGGAACCCTTATAGATCCGTCATGTCTTTCTGTCCGTCAGTATGTCACAGCGACTTTATTCTGAAACTATTAAAACTACACAGTTGAAACTTGGTGGATGTATTTTCTGTAACCCACTTTACGACTCCTATACAAAAAAAAAATAAATTCATGGGGCCTCCCCATACATGGAACAGAAACTAAAACAATTTTTTTCATCAAACCTTTACGTGCGGGGTGACTATAGATAGGTCTTTAATAATGACATTGAGGTTCCTAAAACCATTTTTTTTTCAAAGTCAATCCTTTGAAAGGTAGACATAGATAGGTCTTTAATAATGACATTGAGGTTCCTAAAACCATATTTTTCCCAAAGTCAATCGTTTGAAAGGTAGACACTTCCAAAGTGGTAAAATGTGTGCCCCAGTTTTGCTGTTGAATGTAATACAATACAACATTTATGAATGAGCCTTCAAAAAATATTTTGTTTGGTACTACGGAACCATGTGTGCGAGTACGACTCGCACTTGTTTAAAGGTAAGCGGGGTGTGAATGTGCATATTAGGAAAGTACATAAACTACAAAAACCATCCACCTCAAACCCCTCATCTACCACCACAAGCAATATCCTCTTTCGACTCACTTTGGGAAACCCTTTCAAAATTCAAAAAGTCCGTTTCTGTACTAAAGCGAGTTCCCCGAGGCGCTAGAGCTTGGAGCACAAAATTTGGGCAAGTTGCGTGCGCCCGTCTGGGAGGAGAGAACTCGCTAAGTACTTGGGAACAACAGCTCACCTTATCGAATTCTTTACGTGCAAAAGAATTTGGCAAACCAAAAAAATCTTTGATTTTTTTGGTTTGATTAATTCACAAATCAATGAAAATTGGAACGTTTTGGCTCAAGATTTAGATACAAAATTACGTCTTCAAGAGGTATATCCCACCTAGTGGAAACCAGCGGGTCTAAAATGGCCACTTTGGCAGAATCATAATAGGAAAATAATATGAATCACGTTACAATTCCTAAAATGGTCACAAATTGACAATTCATAATATGAACTGCGACCAATTCATAACAAGCAAATCATCTGTCTGAGTTTTGTCAGTTTTGTATGGAGATTCGTAAAATGGTCCACTTAATATGAATTACTTTGCTGTCATTTAGCAGAGTCATAAGAAGATGTCAAAAGCAACATTTACAATTACAAATTGATAAGAGTTCATGTCTTTCAAAAAAATGTCAAAATAAATGATTAAATTCATTATTTATTGAAATTAAAAGTCCATATTAATAGTTCTACAGCGCCACAGAGACTTTGCTATCCTAGGGAGAAGAGAGGTCTTATGTGGGATAGGCAGAAACCCCAGAACATTCAACACTCTTGTCGCCTCCTCCAAGTTCATACATCTGGTCATTCATGCTAACCAGTGGCGAATACTACGCATCTGATCTGCCTGAAGAGCACCCGATAGTACTGATGCGTGCAAGTTTGACGCTGAGCGCGCTACGTCGGGCTCCTAGTCTTCTGCAGCTGTTGCCGGAACTGCGTCGCAATGCGTTCATTGGCGGCGCTTGGCGGCGCAGCGCCCCGGGCCCCTCCTGTACTAAAACGAGTTCCCCGCAGCGCTAGACCGCTTGTAGCACAAAATTTAGCAGGTTGCGTGCGCCGTGCCGTCCGGGAAAACTCGCTACGTGCTTGGGAACAACTGCTCACCTTTCCGTATTGAATCCTTCATGTGCAAAAAAAATTATAACCAAAAAAAAATTAACAGCACAAATTAAAGAAAATTGCAACGTTTCGGCTCAAGATTTAGATTCAAAATTAACGGCACAGAGATACACATCCTCAAGAGGTATACCCCACTTGGTGGAAGCAGCAGCGATGTGGTGGCACCGTGCTCTCCAGAAACACTCGCGGCTCTGGAGACACAGCCTGCCACAGCTGGTGGCCTTTCCTTTCCCGACCCTCCTTAGTCGGACTTTCATTCCTACACCATTACAGATCGAGAATTGGCCACAGCCGTTTGCTCCTTCCGGAGCGGCACCGCAGGCGGTCTTGACGGTTTAAGTCCTCAGCATCTAAAGGATCTAATATGTTCAGGCGCCGGGGAAGCTGGTGAGTTGCTCTTGAAGGAGCTCACGGCTCTGATTAACCTTATGTTCTCAGGCAAGGTGAACGAGTCCGTCATCGACGTTCTGTACGGGGCCAATTTATGTGCTCTGCGCAAAAGGATGGCGGCATTCGTCCCATTGCCGAGGGATCTACCTACCATCGTATGGCAGTCAAGATTTGCTATAAATTTTATGGAGAGGCTGTTTCGGAAAAATTACAGCCCCTGCAATTTGGATACGGCTGTAAAGAGGGCTGCGAGGCTGCCGTACACGCTTGGTCGACCTACCTAAATTCTGGCAAAGGTGAGGTCATCCTGAAGGTTGACATAAAGAACGCCTTCAATTCAGTGAATAGGACTAAAAAAGAATTACCCCAAATTTATAGTTTTCTTAACACAATAATTCGTTACAGCTGTTTCGGCCCAAAATTAACATATTTCCTTCGTGCTTCCCCTTTATGGAAACACACCCACCTTTTGGACAAAATGGATCAAATTATCAGACATACTATATCATCAATATTAAATGTGGTTTTGGACGACCGAACTTGGGCTCCCGTTACTCTTCCCATTCGCATGGGAGGACTCGGCGTTCGCAAAATTTCCAGTATTAGTTTACCGGCCTTCATATCCTCGTTCCACGGCACTAAGAAATTAATCAGGAATATCCTGGCTTCCACACTGGTTGATTTTGAAGTGCCGGACTTCTCCGAGGCTATCGATGCTTGGAAACTAGCTTGCCCGAATACTGAAGAACTCGACCATCCATTTTCCCAGAGACGGTGGGACGAGCCGCTATGCAGAGTAGTTCAGAACAGTCTGCTGAACACGTCTGCTACTACTGCTGAGCGTGCACGCCTACTGGCTGTGGGTGAGTGGGAGTCGGGTCTTAGGCTTCAAGCACTGCCGCCCTCGAGCATAGGCACATTGTTCGACAACACGCTGTGGTGATGCTGTCAACAACCTCGGTCACCACGGCCTGTCATGCAGTCGAAGTGCGGGCCGTTTTGCACGGCATGCGAACATAAACGACATCATCTGACGAGCTCTTGTCACCGTCGGCGTTCCAGCTGTTTTAGAACCCCATGGCTTGGCACGCGACGATCGCAAGAGACCGGACGGCATGTCATTGTTTCCTTGGAAGATGGGTAGGCCTTTAGTGTGGGACGCAACATGCGTCGATACTCTTGCGCCATCACATCTTCCAAGCTCGTCGTGCTGTGCTGGCGCTGCCGCTGCGGCTACAGAGAACCTCGAGCGGCGTAAGTATAGAAACCTTTGTGGTAACTATATTTTCGAGCCGTTTGGGGTTGAAACTCTGGGGGTCGTGGGGTCCGAGTGCTCATAGCCTGTTTAAGGAAATTTCTAAACGCCTAGTTGACGCTTCTATTATCACTAATCGATTTTAACAGATTTTGTAACGAAATATTGAAATGATATATTTTGGACTTTACGAAATGGACAAAGGTAAAAAAATTGCTGGGACAAGAAAATAACATCTAAAAAAAGGGGTTACAACAAAAAAGAGTCAAATTTACTGAATTTACACGTAAAGTAAGGGTACCTTATTTGCGTGTAAAATACGCAAGGGCGAATGAAAGATATCTATTGATTTTAAAAGTTCTACATAGGTTTAACTTTAATAGACTTTTTTAACTTGATTATATCGCTCCCCCACCGAATAATATGGTAATCTATAATTCTAAATTTAACAGAAAAAATAAAAAAACTGTTTTTTGCATATATCTCAGCACGGGTGGATCCTATGATAGCCATTTATACATCAAAACAAAGCAATTTTTTTAGTCTGTTTTATTTTGATATATATAAGATATAGTCTAACAACATAAAGGTTTTGACGAAAATAATGGTACCGAAATTGTAGGGCAAAACTATAGTATGCAACACATCATTACGATATTATTCACGTGTAAACTCAACGATATAAGGATAATATCGTTATGTCATATTGCAGGTAGGATTTTCGGCACCGTATTTCAACGAATAATACCATAATGCAGTAATACTAACCCAAGACTTTATCCCACCGTCAAGTTCTATTGAATATTGCCAAGTCCTTACGGTTAGGCAATTGTTTGTACTGACCACTGCTATCAAGCAACAGTCTATTTTCAACTATTCACAGCAAACAAACCGTATAGTTGCCTTAGCTACTCCTCTTAAAATCTCTTTTAGTCAAAGATTCTTTGTTTTCGTTGGACCCTATCTTTACAATAGATTAAACCAAATTCTTTCCCTGTTTGTTCTGTATGGTGTCCGGACGTAAAGAATAGCACCATCCCATATCTTCCCGTGGGTGTCGTAAGAGGCGACTAAGGGACTTACCAGAGAATGGGCAGCAACGTTCTCTGATTCTACAACAACCATACTGCGATCGCCAACCCGCCTGCCTGCCAAGCGTGGCGATTATGGCAAAACCCCCCTTCTTGGGGGAGGCCTATGTCCAGCAGTGGACTTTTCGGCTGAAATGATGATGATGAAATTCTTTCCCTACACTCATTGAATAAACACAATTGTAAAATCGCTTTACATGCCTGGCCACAAAGCCAAACATATACTGCAACAGAAGCTCTCTTTAATGTATTAGTCTAATCAGACTCATCCACTAACACTCTCTCCAACGCACACACACATATTACTCTAATACTCTCTTGTGTCTCTTTTTTAATAAGCTCACTAATTGTTTGAAACTTTTGTTATTTGTTGTGATACCAGATGTAAGCTATCAAATGTATAACTTTAAACAGGTGTTACTACCTACCACAGGCACCAGCGATCCACAACCAAAAATCGTTGGCTACTGCTTGTGTGTCAATATTGTTATTATTATTTCCATGAGATTTTTTAATGATGGAACATCCCAACAGAAGTTAATGAGTTACAAGAAACCTGCAGACTGAGATCGGTCAGGATAAATCGTCATCGGAATAATTTTATCGTATTTATTCTAAATACGAGAGGGAAAAACAGGCAATCATTTTGTATGTGAACTTCCAACTAGCTACGTGCCATAATCTTGAGTAACTGAATATGTGTCTTATAATCTTAATGAATAAATAATTAATTATTAGTCTCTCCTTTTTTTGACTCATCTTATTTTTGCGCCTACCTAAGTTGCATTTGTAAGTACCATCTACATTACTATAATAGAAGGCGAGCCTATTGCCATAGACCGACCACAATGCTCCAGATTCCGGATGCTAGTTTATCCTAGCAGCACGCGTAGCATGACCACCGTAAAAACGGGTTCTTTAGACGGAAGAATCGACAAAATGACAGATTTATTTGCACTATCTGTCATTTTGTCGATTCTTCCGTCAAAGAAATCCTTGTCTATGGTGGTCATGCTACACGGGCAGGTATAGGTCACCTACAGAATCGGTACAAAATAGGTACCCATTAATGAAAAAATTAATAATGTACTTAAAACTAAAAATCATCTCCCATCAGGGATTGATAACTATGCCCACGTTGCTTTCATCATTTTCCCATCCTCAGGAACGCGTGGAGATTTCAAGCTGAAATTAATATCAGATACTCAAGTCTTGGAGCAATGAAAAATGTGGGCCATGGCTATTGTTGGCCCAGCATGGTGCTTTACGGTAGGCTCAACATAAACAGTTAGTGGTTATCTGAGGAGCCACAGTTCAGTTGTTAAACGATAGTATTTTTATTTATTTATTTAATCCTTACTTACAACTATTTTTACAGGAACTACCATTTATTTCTGAGATAAGAAATCCCACCTACGAGACAGTGATCTCTGCGTTGAAAAACTGACGAAAATGTAGTAGTTTTGCGACTGTGAAAAAAAAGCCTGCCAAGAGTAAGTCAGACTTGCAAACTGAGAGTTCCGTAGCTAAATTTGCTTTTCATAGTATGCTAAAGGAAAACAAAGTTACTGCTGCAGTTTCACGAAAAGTATCAAATCTCAATAACTAAATATTAAATCTTTGTCAAAAAAAGTTCTTTCTTCTCCAGAATTTCCTCCTCTTACTTAACATAAGAGAAATGGGGACGGAATTTTTACGGCTTTATAGGCGAATAAAATAATGATTAATCATTAATCATCATTCATTGACTTAAGTAAAAAAATATTTTAGGAATCTCGAAATCATTTTCAAGGTTTTTCGATAGACACCGTTATAACTGTAGATATTTTATATTGATAATTATGACATTATTAGGCAAACACTTTTTTTTTTCTTAATTTCAATTCACTTTCTTGTAGCGTTCCATAGAACATCTCTCAAAATTTTAACTGTGTGGTGCCAACAGTCTCGGAGTAAAATGGATGTGGCATACGGACAGACAGACGGACAAGACGAATCTACACAATTATAAAGGTTCCGTTTTTTGAAATTTGGCTACGGAATCCTAAAAAGACACAATCCTCCGAGCTGTGATAACAAGCTGCAGTACACGAGCTTATGACTATTTTTTGGCTTTCGCTAAAAGCAATTGCGTTGACTGTTCATACAATCCCCGGTACTCTCCAAAGCAATTTAATCGCGGTCTGCTATTCTGTGCAGCATTCACAGCCAGTCTACTTTCCGTAGTCAGCTGAATGAACTAATTTGTTACTTTTTTCTTCCTCCGCTTCAAAAAGCAAGTAGCAAGTGAAGTAATTTTAGGTATTTAATGGTATGAAATTTTAAACAAACGTTAAAATGTTTTTCTTTGAATTGGGTAAAAGACAATAATTTACAAATTATATTACAGAGAACATTGTGGAAACTGAATTCTATTTTATTCTCAAGCTCAGTTCTTATTGACATCATAGAAATAACAATCTACAATCACAACGTGAATAAAGAGTGTGTGTTTATCGATGTAAACGTGTAATGTTACGAAACTTTAACAAATGAGCTTTTTTTGTGTATGGCTTTTGTATGTGAGAGAGTTCTGTGGGCCTATTGCCAACTATGCGATAGTCACTTCTTATGTAGGAGAGTGGGGACTGTGCCAACTAAATTCACCCTCCGGGCTGAATATTTGGCACAACTCAACGGAAGGTAAATAATACATCTGTAAGGAAACAAAAATATTTTAAGTGGCTTAGTACCTACGTGTAGAGTGTTACCTGCAAAACATTTTGTACATCATAATATGTATTGTGATCATTATATTTAGGGACAACAACAATTTGAGCTCTTGAATCAAAAAAACTTTGTGAACCTTAATTAACTATTGCACCTGATCGAACGTGTTTCATCATCATCATCATCATTTTAGCCGAAAGACGTCCACTGCTGGACATAGGCCTCCCCCAAGTGTCGCCACATTGACCGGTCCCGTGCGACTCGCATCCAGCAGGGATGCATGAACAGGTTTATATTATAAGAATTCTCAAACTTAAGTGGCAGTTGCCGGAGATGGCAGGGCGTTGCTCACAGAATGCATAGCCGACGGGACCGTTACTTAGAACTACTCTACGTCTATACAAATTTAAAAAAACAGTGTCGGCAACCAGCCTTTATCATTTGAATGAATCCGCATATAAAGCTGGAGGAGGCATACGTGAATTAACAGCCGTTTTGGACGTGTTTTTGTGTGCCAACTTATTTTCATCTTTTCGGTTGATAGACAAATAACATGCTATGTAACACCCGCCTTCACCACTTCCTAGTGTTTAACTGGGGAGACGAAGTGGTGGAAGCTGTCACATGTTTCTGCGCTTATACAGGGTGTAAACGGACCCTTCACGAAGCCGTCAACCAAGCATTATGTACATCCAACTAAGTAACTTTACCCAACAATAACTGCAGAGAAACGACTTTTTTTTTGGGAGAATAATCAAAACTTACGGTAGAATTTAATGCAACGCACTGAAAACATTGTGCTGATGGATGGATTGAATAGTTCGGGAGTCCTGCAGATGTTTAAAGTAAAAATCTTACATTTAAAACATGTATTTAAAAAAAATACTTGAAAAGAAAAAGCTCGGACTTTGACCCCCAATGTCTCCGTAACTAGAAGGTTCCCAGGTATGGTCTAGAATAAAAAAATATCGTAATGACGGGGAGAACAAGTGCCTTTCGACTATGTTAAGGGTCTATTTACACCCTTTATATTTTCTTCTGCACCATCCATATAAAGAGTGTTTCGTTTCACGGAGGCTAATCTTTTTCAGGTCAAAACATTTCGAAATTAACATATCTATAATATTATTCTACATAATTATGTTGATATATTATTTGTTCCCATATAATATTATTATTTTGTCTATTATTTTCCGGATGTTGTGCCTTTATCGCTATTATGTTTGGTGAATAGAGATATGTTAATCTGATGGGCTAACGTCGAGATATCAATTTTACTTGCCGGCTACAGTATCTAAACCTCTAGCTCTCTGCCTACTAGCTCCCGCTTGTTTTCTAGTAGACGAATTTCACATTAGTGTTTTTTGGTAAACATATTTAATTTGTTACAGTTTTTACTGATTCCGTATTTTATGACTATGGTATTTAGGGTGCAGCTAAAATATTCAGTCATGATTGTAAATCAAGGTACCTAATACTCAAGATTAAAAAGGAACGGTTCATCGAATGCCACCTGGACCTTCCTACTGCGAAAGGACTATAATATTGGTCTTACATGTATATGACTAAAGAGCTGTGCCCTAAGCATGGGAGCAAAGTGTTCTAAAGTGTGCCTTTGTCTAGGCCTGGTTGAACTTAATCCGCACTACATCTCTGCTCCGGTTGAGTAAAACTTGAAACTTTATTGTGTAGCGTACGAGACGTGCTATTTGCTTGGTCCACACCTTAATTATTATTTTTTTGTTGGTTTATAAATTCGTTAAAAATATACTGGCCGAATTAAGAGACATTGGATGCAAAAAAAACCTTCCGAAAAAAATTAATATGTATATTAACAGCAATGGCATGTCATGCATGTGGTCTTGTAGTGAAAGTAGTTTATAATGATGAGTAATATTGAAACTTTATTGTGTAGCGTACGAGAAGTGCTACTTCCTTGGTTCACACCTTAACAATTTTTTTTTGTTGGTTTATAAATTAGTTAAACATAAACTGGCCGAGTTAAAAGACATTGGATGCAAAAACACCTTCCGAATAAATTTAATATGTATATTAACAGTAATAGCATGTCATGCATGAAGTCTTGTAGGGAAAGAATTTCATAATGATGAGTATTACGCTTAAGAGGTCTAGGGTTAACAAAAACTAAGCTTGTATTTATTGGTTAGTCACCAAAATATTTGTAAATGCATATGTAAGTACCTACCTAGAAAAGAAAGGAAGAATAAAAGTTGTAGTTTGAAAAGAAAATATTTTTTGACGATAGCATTCTCCATAAAATCCACATTTTCCATGTATTACATTTATAATCCTACTTATAAAACTACTCGTCAGTTTTCAGTCAGTTACTTTTTTCATAATTTTCATTCGTTTTTGTAAAATACTTGTATTCAGCTGAAGACTGGAAGCCGACCCCACATAGTTTGGAAAAGGCTAGACAGATGAAAGGCTAGACAGATGATGATGAATTTGAGATATCAGTATTTAACACCCTATCTTCAAAAAATTAAATTATAAGCATTATCAGGTTTTCAAACAATGCAGGCTGATGTTTTTCTAAAAGAAAATTCAACATTTTTATAGCAGCATGCGACTTTCATTCAAAATCATTAGAAAATAACAGCAACAAAAAAAAACAATAATATTCCAAAATGAGTTACTGATAATTGCAAAGTAAGAAAGAAAAAGACTTCAAGTTCAGCAAGAATTTGTGAACTTGTCAGATTCTATGCTACTTTATGAAACGATATTTGAAAAAAAAAGAAATGAGAAAATTATAATGCAAACAAAAAAAAAACAAAAAGTGAAAAACGTACTGGGGTACGAACTTGCAATCCGTAAAATTCATGACAGTCATGAAACCGATAGGCCATTCACTGCCTTGACATGTGATTAATGCAATATTGATCATCACCTTAAGTAAGTATCATGATAATAAATATAGCCTAACATCTGAAGACAACGAGATCAGAATCTGTGCAGTAGTTTTAACGCCATTTCGGAACATCGATTTGGAGTTTTACGAATGCTGTTATGTATTTTGAAATTACGTACAGACAATTTTATTTATTTGTATAGATATGAAAATCACGTGTCACTAAAGGGTGTAAATAGACCCTTAACATAGCCGAAAGGCACTTGTTCTCCCCGTCTTTGCAATAATTTTTTTGTTCTAGACCATACCTGGAAACCTTCTAGTTACTGAGATATTGGGAGTCAAAGTAGCAACTTTTTCACATTTTTTTTTTTTTAAATACATGTTTTTAATGTAAGATTTTTACTTTACATACATCCACGAACCCATTCTATTCAATCTATCCATCAGCATAATGCTTTGAATGCTTTCCATCGAGTCCTACCGTAAAACGTGATTTATCACCCAAAAAAAAGTCGATTCCCAGCAATAATTTTTACGTAAAGTTATTTGGTTTGATGTACAGAATGCTTGGTTGACGGCTATGTGAAAGATCTGTTTACACCCTGTGTACACGTTAATCTCCGAAATAATCAATGAAGTTTAACAAAATTTCAATTAATTCGGTTGGGTGGTTTCATTTAGTTTGGTTATATTGTGAAAGATAGGGTAGTTTTTGACCCGACAGATGGCGCCGTGCGAAGAATAGATATTATTTTTGGACGTAGGTTAAGTAGACTTAGTAACCAAAGCAATAAATTACAATTAGTGCTTATACGGATCTAAGTAAGTAAAACTACCAGATTTTACTGTATTTAGGTTGATAAAGCCGCAAAATAATTTCGTGGTCTCCACTGCTGCATGTGTTCAAAATGACCGTTTTTACGATAATTTTAATTTCTTGTATTCATTACATTGAAAATTAATAAACGCTGGAATCAATTCTGAATGCCATTTAAGGAATAGTCAGTTTTCTTTTGCATAAACTGAAAAGGGAAATCACAAAGTAGGATGTCTTTTCCGCCCCAAATCTTCCGGCAGAAACTCAAAGGTTTATTCAAGAAGTAGAAGCGTGCTTTTCTTAACTCTCAGTGTTGAACTTAAAGCTCACTCGGCAGCAAGATAATTAGTTCTATGCAAGCAAGCACTTATACAAACCCCTTTTCTATAAATACTCGTTCGTATTAAAGGGAAGGTTTAAACGTGATATTAACAATATACTTACTATAGGCACGTTGGCAAACCGCATGAATATTATAAAAGCATACAGGGTGTAAACGGACCCTTCACGAAGCCGTCAACCAAGTATTTAGTACATCAAACTAAGTAACTTTACGCAAAAATTATTGCTGGGAAACGACTTTTTGTTTTAACTCAATGTAACGCACTCGAAACTTTGTGCTGATGGATAGATTGAATAGTACTGGGGACGTGGAGTTGTTTAAAGTAAAAATCTTACATTATGGATAGGTATTTTAAAAAAAACTTGTGGAAAAGTTGGAACTTTATTGCGTTCGAGGCGGAATTCACACCTGACGCGCAGGCAAGGTTGTTATGGAGCCGAGAACTGCAGAAACACATGCCCACGTGTATCAAACGACGTTTTTCAATACATTTTCTAAGAAATAAAATAATAGAAGGATTTTTATTTTTATTTTTTTTTTCATTTTGATAAAAGTGGGGAAACTTTGTTTTTCATTCGAGGCGGAATTAACACCCGAGCCGCTAGGCGGGGTTGAAATACTTCAAAAAACATTTACGCCGTTAAGACGCAAATCTCTTTTCCGAGATTTAAAAAACATAACACCGCCGACTATAGTCATTGAACCCATTTGGACTTAGTATGAGAGTATAGTTATCTGTGGAAATTTTTATTTCCGCCCGTGTGCGGAAAAATATTAAAAATCCACGCTTGTGGAACACATTGCATGTTCAACCTAATCGTAGTGCGATAAGAACCAGTTTTCGAAAAAAATAATTGGAAAAAAAAATATTGCAATGACGGGGAGAACAAATGCCTTTTTGGGTTCGTTAAGGGTCTTGTTACACCCTTTAACTTAATCATGTAAAATTTTATTGCCAGTCACCATAGGATTGATCTTATGATGACTGGCAATATTTGTAAACTTATCCGAGAATCGAAGATTATTATAGAGTGTATAATGATTTATTAGACTTCCCACGCAAATACTGTTAAATGTTCGTGAAATGATTACGCAATTTTTATACCTACTACGTCAAAACTTTTATTAAACAAAAAGAAAATACAATACTCTTGATAACATACAATTATACAATTCTGCGCACATTTGTTTCAGTAAAACTGTGATAGATACGAAACTAGTCTGTATTTCAAAGTATTATATATTATGTTTATATTCACATTCATATCTTAATTTGCATTCCATAATGTATGAAGATCTTACAATGGGGTTAAAGCTTAGGTACAATTACGGACCATGGGGCCCTGTTTAATGTCTGAAATAAAATCTAGTGAGTTTTAGTATTTTATTTTTAAAAACCACAACGAGAAAAGTCGCGAGTAAAAGCTAGTGCTGTGTATTTTTAATAAAATAAATCCAGAAACCCACATTATACTCTTTGAAATGCATTCAATACCTATGGCTGTATGACAACAAATCTAATGTACGGAAACCTTCTAACAATACAATACATGAAGTATTAGTAGCAACGGTGCATAAACAGCCTGATATATTTCTAGGTCGCGATTGCATGAGCCGGCTTCAATCTATGTTTATTAGTATGCTAGGGTTTAAACACGCTATTCCGTTCCGGTGCCCCACATTTATCAAGTTTTTTGTCCTTTGTTCAGGTAAGCGGAAAACGAACCGTACAGCAAAAAGTTTTACAAGAATTCCTTACAAAATTGTAGTCCCGTAGTCTAGACAAGTTGCCTATGAGTGTTGTATACTAATTCTTTTCACAATTTCTAAATTCTTTCAATCGATCGTTAGGACTTAACAAAAGAGAACTTTTATTTATCATTCTTTTAACTTTAAAATTGAGCTTTTGCGTGATAGGGGTTTGCTTTGCAGTAGCTATTAGCTGACGATCTAGGAGCTAGAAAGTGCCATGTCATCAAGCATCAAGTTCCGACACCATCATAATACATGTTGCCGTCGCTGGCACCCTTCAGAACGTGTTTTTGAAGAAGAGATGGCGAACATGGCTCGTTTTTGACAAGTAAGAGGACATAAGTGATTTTGTTGTTATGTAGATACATAATTGCCCTCCAAAAGTTAGTTGAAATTATTCACTTCAGAATTACATCGCAATATCATCCGAAATCCTAGTTCTAAATGTTTGAACTGTATATTATTATAACGTTGTTATGTACTAAACCACCGTGATATAAAAACTTAGAAAAAAAAAATGCAATAGATGACGCAGACCAGAGAAATTGGGCCGAATTTAGAACAAATGTCGAGATTGGCAGAAACTACGGCGCGGCGGTTCCAGCTGCTGCACCGTCGTATTGCGACGGTCTAGTGGCCGAATTTGAAGGCGACAACAAAACGTACACGTCCAACAAATGTACCCACGATGTGGAGGGCCCGTGCAGAAATTATTTATGCAATGGTCAACGTATACGTTGATTGTGGCCTGCCTGGACGCTAACTGGCATCGTAGCTATATGGCTTAAGACTGAGAAAATACACCGATCCTGTTATCAGCTAAGGCGATAATCGCCAAAGAATTTCCTGATTATATCAATTCTAAAGAATCCCATGAATTGCATCAAAGGGAGTTAGCGAAGCGAGCGAAAATTGCCTACTGTAGCGGTGTAATTCGTTGTGAGAGGCCATTATAATGCATAAGCATAAAATCTTGAAGCATTAATTTGCAATGACGGTGCTCGGGCTTCAGGTGCGATCACATCATTTACACATTATGGTATTTTGCAGCCTTTAAATTGCCCTTTACCCAAACGCGGTCAGTTTTCCCTCCCACAACATGATTGTTTCATCTTAATATGGATGGACTTCCTAAGGATTTTGGAGGCAGCTCTCACGTTCAGGTGTTCGCCAAACACATATTATTTGTGAATCTGGATGGAAATCGAACCAGTTATACATCTGAGGATATGTTTTCTTTGTTTGGCTATGCTAATTTTTGTCCGCGATTGCCTCGTCGTAACGCAGGAATCTTAAGTGGTGTGTCATGAAGGTTGACTCTATGCAGTCACATCCTGCCAGTTTGGACAGTTTCCATTTAAGCTAAGCGGATGCAAGAACAACAAGAAGTGTAAATAACGAAATTCTATTGGTGGTTTAAAACACATCTCCTCTCCTCGCGTCTCGTTTCCGCTTCGGTGGAGTCCCATCCTAACATTTTGCCCGACCTTGGAATCGAATCTAGGACCTCATGCTCAGCAGGCACGCTTGCGAACACCAGACCAACGAGAGAGACATTTGTTTAAAAACAGTCAGATCAAAATATCACTTGAGGAAGAAAACTTTTCGGTGTACAGTAAATTCTATTTTGCCGCCTTCGTAATACTCTTTTTTTTATTAGAATTTTAAATGCAGTAAATTAACATGCCAGCAATAAATTAACGTTTAAATCTTTTTGAAATGGCCAGAACTGCTAAAAAAATGTGAACTATCCCTAGACAGTGTTGATGTGTGTTCACTTATACTCTTACATATTACCAGCCTTATTTCTTACTTCCCACTTCATCTAAATATATAAAAGCGAAAGGTCACTCACTCACTCACTCACTCATCACGAAATATCGAAAACCGCTTGACGTATATAGATGAAATTTCGTAGGGAGGTAGTTTATAGTTAGTAGACGTGCGCTAAGAACGGATTTTGCGATAGGGCCGGATTAAAGAGGTCTAAGGGCTCTCGCAAGTTTGTATGAAAGTTCTTCATTTTTTGTGCCACAAACTTGAAATTTGGTAGGGAGGTAGTTAATAGTTAGTAGACGTTCGTTATGAACGAATTTTTCGACAGGGCCGGATTAAGAAGATCTAAAGGCTCTCGCAAGTTTGTATGTAAGTCCGTCATTTTGTGTGCTACAAAGTTAAAATTTGGCCGGGAGGTAGTTAATAGTTTGTAGACGTTCGCTAAGAACGGATTTTGCGACAGGATCGGATTAAGGAGGTCTGGCTCTCGCAAGTTAGTAAGAAAGTTCTGTTGTTTTTTGTACTACCGACCTTAAATTTAGCAAGTGTAGAGTTTATGAGTAGGAGACATTAGTTAAGAAATAATTTTGTGACAGCCTGGAGGAGGGGCTCTCGCAAGTTTTATGAAATCCTTGGGCTTTTTGTACCTGAAAATTGGTAGAGATACCGAATATAGTTAAGACTAGACTAAGTTATGTCAGGTAGGAACAGATTTTAGGACAGGGCCGGTTGAAGGGAATATAATCGCTTTTGCACCCTATGTGTTCAAAAAACATTTATTGATGACTTATAAATACAAGTATTATTATTTTTAAATCAATTCAACGCAATCAAGCATTGATTACTGTAATACGATACGCGTGTTTATACTTTATACTAAACTACGCATTTTGATAAACCTGAGATTAGGAGGGGGGCGATGGGGTCAAACCAAATCTCACGAGGGGTGGAAAAATCGACATAATTGCCTCACGGAATCAATGAAGGCCCCCTTTTTTTTTTTTTTTTTTAGTATGGGAAATCATCAAATGACCCCCCCCCCCCCCCTCTGGGCGGAGCGGAATGAACGCCCCCTAACACAAGCATCTCCTTTCTTAAAAGGTGATCTCCAAATCATGTGTGTGATAACTTTATGTAATTGAATTTTTTTTTTTTAACGCTGCCCAACCCGGGAATCGATCCCAAGACCTCATGCTTAGTAGTCGCGACCACTCGACTAACGAGGCAGTCTCACACATACGTCACACAAAAACAGCTAGTTAAGTATAAATTTATAAAACACAAATAAGATCTCCTTCTTACTAAGAGAAGTTTTAGTTAAAATTTGTTTGAAATTGAGGCATTTAAACCTGTGTTAATAACAAAGAACACAGGATGCAAAGATATTTAGGACAATCATAACAAAATATTCAATAAATCCACCAAACAATCTTTAGGGACATAACGTTTCGTGAAGCAGAATTTACTGCCGGGAGGGGCTTTGGCCTCACTTCGGTGCCGACAATAATATGCACCGCATTGCGACTTTTATACGACACGAGGTATCATCTCTTATTTATCAGGCACAGAGATATCATGCATATGTGTTATTAATGTAAAGTTTTATCTTCTCATAAACAATCATATGATTAAATAAAAACAAGCGTAATGGTCGATATTATGCTGAATTTTCTGTCTAACTGATATCAGTTGGTGTGGACGCAAAGACGTTACTTACACAGGCACGCTATGATTTCACATCTTAAATTGTGTATGAAAAAATTCAAATTATCATCAAAAAAACACAAATAAGCGCGAGTCGCGTAACTTTTTAAACATTAAGGTTCACTGTTTTTGAATAAAGTATAAAATGTTATATTCCGCATCTCTTTCATATTCTTCCCTTATTCCTCGAACGGTACGGTTTATTTTTACAATAAACCAATAAAAATAAACTAAAATAAAATAAATAAATAAGCTTTGTTAACAGATGGACAGCCTTCTTTCGTACGTTAATTTAAAAATATTTGCTATGGTCAATGAACGTCCAAACATTTTCCATGGGTTTAGGATCAGGCTACTGTGAAAGAACTGAACAACCGATTCAACGTTTGACCACTTTACTCACCCACTGATTCCGAAAATTGATAGTGACATGCTTTAGCCTATAATAGTAACTGCGAGCAACTTGGGTATAGTGGTCATAAATAGTCACCATAATCTCATTCATATTGACAATAATAGTGATTCACCAAGTCTTCGTGGTTTATGATAACAATAGCTGACCCGCGCAACTTCTACGTCACATCAAACTGTGATATCTCCTACGATATTCATTGAAATCAAATGATATAAGGGCAATTTTGTTCAAAATTAAATACTTGCTCCGTTTTTGCCACATTTTTCTATAGCCTTCCTCGATAAATGGGCTATCCAACACGAAAAGAATTTTTCAGTTCGTACCAGTAGTTCCTGAGATTAGCGCGTTCAACCAAACAAACAAACTCTTCAGCTTTATAATATTATAGTATAGATTTACTGATGAATAAACGAAATCGTCATGTAAAAGAATAAGTTACAGTCATTCACTAGCGAACTCGGTTATAGGTTAGCATATATTCTGTTATGTATCCGAAACACAGTGTATCTTATAATACAACAGGTTCTCGTATTCTTATTATCTATATCTATCTATACTTAAATAAAAAAGGTAAAATGAAAGTGCTAATCTCTGAAACTACCGGTAAGATTTGAAAAAATATTTTTGCAATTTCTAGCCCATCTCTTGATGAAGTTTTGTCAAGGCTGTTTTACATTAGAAGCTTAGCAGCTAATTGGGAGCACTTAGGAGCTGACCAAATTGAAACGGTGGCCCAAACTGCAGTGCACAGCTAGTGATATAAATATACCTTAATTCATTATGTTAGCCTTACAATATTTAGTCGAGTTGTTTCTCATTTCGGTGTCACTTATAATCGATTATTTTCATTGCATTTTATTATCTGTATTCAACTGACATGTCATTACAGTTGTCATTTTAAAATGACACCTGTCTATTTCATTTTGAGTTGCTCACTTAATATACAGTCATCAAATAGAACGGATTAAATACAAAATGTTTCTTCGCAATCCGTGTTTTATGCAAAACCTAGACTGATTCTTCAATCACTGCATCAGTATGCAAGAACTCGAGTTTTAAATATCTGAAAATTAAGTCTTACTTTTCATTCGTTGGAAAAAACTGGAGTTGCCCACTACTGTAACCACTCAAGAACTTACGGTCTGCAATTTTCCTCTAAAGCACATAAATGAAATACTCATTCAGTTCCGCAAAGTAACACTCGCCGTGAGCTAGCTTATGTGTTTATATCCGTAGCTTTATTTTCAAGCGTCTGTTTAGTGTTCTAACTTATTTTTTCAGTTCTAATTCAAACTTGGTTTTAATTTTGTTGCAAATTACGTTACTTATAAAGTGAAATCGTACACGATGAGTACACGATGAGTACACGATGAGTACCCGAATTTTTACCCATTTACATGCATCTTCATGAATGGATTCTTTTTACGTAGGATATCCCTATTAAACGACGTTCTAACAGAAGAAAATGATTGCATTAACTGTCTGATACTTAAATACACCAACCAGCTAGAGAACAAATCTACACCGGAAAGTACCTATTTCATAAGGCTCTTATCCAGAATTGAGCTATATATAAGTTCCTTCAGATTAGCCAATGGTGGAATGGTGATATATAGAACCTCTGTAGACACCACTAGAAAGATCTGAACAGTGAAGCAATGGAAAACTCAAAAAGTACATCGGTCTTAATTTCCCGTAGTACCAGCTGAACGTAAGAAGATGCATAAATCACTAGGCTCTATGGAAAAAGTAGTTCATTTAAGCAGAAACGTAAAGCTATCAATTATACATTGCCTTCTCTAGAGCTACACCAATTAGTGGTCTTTATTGGGTTACATCTGATAAGGAGAATAACCCCCCAGCGAAGGTATCTTGAATAAATAAATTTCATTTGCAATTGATGAGACTGATAGAAACTAAAATAATACCTCAATTCAAATTTTGTATGCAATTCCGATGATGCATAGATGCATTAAACCCTAAACAAACTCAAACTCAAACTCAAGGTATTTATTTCAATTAGACCATCACAGGCACTTTTGAATGTCAAATAAAAAAAAAAACAAGCGAAGCTACAGTCACAGTCACAAGGCATAATAACTTGAGAAAGTACTGTAATTGCACATTCCAAAGCGTAGATCTCTATGGAGACGAATGGGCAAGAAACTCCATGGACAATCTTTTAAACCAAAATATTCTTACAACAACTTGGTTACATTGTGCATGTTAAGATTATACATATTATTATATGTGAGAACGATTTAGAAAGACGTGCACATTAAGAGCGTCCGGAGTAAAAGATAAAAACAACAATGAAAAAATAAAGTAATTAGAATAAACTGTGGCAGCTAAGAGATGACCAATCCCAACTGACAGCGCCCGTTCACGAACATGACGCATGGATCAGCGCCATTCAACTCAACCATATTGAAGGGAACTAAATGACCCGACACACCCGCCAGCATCAGCGAGACATTTGAGTGAGCATGACATTCTCTCAGCCACCAAGACACCTTCAAGTCAATGAAAGATAGCAAAATGCAAATTGTAGCCTTACAGTACATAGTACTCACACATGTGATATGCAATTATATAATACTAACATATGGAATCTATACAAAGCAAGGATATTTTACAATCTTCTGCAACTTCCACAATAAAAAATACCTTATGGGGCGCTCACCATGATATAATTTCTAGGGTGTTTCATTAAAAAGTTATGCAATTATCGGTTTGCTCATTAAAAGTTGTTAATTTGAAAAGGTTTGCTATTATATGTACCCCGTAGAGTAGCAAAAGAGTGGTTTTCCTCATATAGACATGTTGCTAAAGTACAAAATTTATGAAAATATTAAATCGAATGTCATTTACGGCGCTTGCGGTGGTTCAAAAGTCAAATCACCCTGCATGAAAGACATCTGCTCAAAGAAATCAAAACTGAGGATGACGGATACCCAAAATAACGACAAACGATAAACTTGCAAAATCCTTTTTATCGATTTTTCTCTTCCCGGTAGCTCAGTCCTCAAAAACTGTTTTTTCTAACCAAATTTTTCATATATCTTAGGTTTGAAACCAGTGGATTAAGATTAGATTTTTTTTAACCTTTTCCGGATACCCTTTTGCAAAATTTGAAGAACTGACTGACTTTTGGACTTCTGGGAACAGTTCTTAGTCCAGTCATTATAGTAAGTTCACCTCGGAATTCGAGATACCCAGCTGTAAGTCTGTAAATACTTGTATATCAATACCGAGGTGAAGTTACTATAATGACTGGACTAAGAACCGTTCCCAGGAGTCCAAAAGTCAGTCAGTTCTTCAAATTTTGCAAAAGGGTATCCGGAAAAGGTTAAAAAAAAGCTGGGTATCTCGAATTTCGAGATTCTTACCTAATTTAAGCTTAAATGACTGGACTATCTTCCAATAATTCGGCGATAGAACCCATCGAGACTCTCGAGTGCTGAGTTGATCTGCTCAACATACCATATATTCGAAGAACTCTACGTGATATATTACTCATAATATTTTATTAACCTATTTCAAATTCAGAGTCTTCATAAAAATTAATTGTCCAAGACGAAATATAGTTAATAACAGCAGAGTTATAAAATTGGATACCGAAGAGTTAAATTTAATTTTAGGAACTATATTTAAAATTACGTATTAATAGATATTTTTTTTAAGTAATAGATTGTTAATACCGTTCATTTATAAAAGATTTTTTATCACGAGAACCTCAATCATAAAAACCTCTTATTTAAACTTCCAATTTATTTTATACAGTTCACCAAACAAAAAAACTTACTCTTATTTTTTTTACTCTTTTCAATATTGTTAATTATATTTAAATTTTTGTTTTAAATAGGTTATAATATTAAATTTTTATAAAAGTGGTGAGTAGTTTTTCATTGTTTGTGCGTTGTGTGGAGTTATCCACACAACGCACAAACAACAAATGGGGTATACAAGGAAGTGTATCGAGAGAGAAGGTTCTATCAACTTCATACTTACCAGGACACTCAGAAAGATTGTTAGTTAGTATATTGTTTCAATTTATTTTGAAAATACTTCTACTAAGGATGAAGTATGATAGGCAGTCGCACCATGTAAACACTGTATTTTAGCTGCATCGGTTTCGACTAGAAGCTAATCTTTTTACACGAAACGATTTCAATACATGCTTAATTCGTGCGTCACATGACTATTTTATTCAACACGAATTTAAATGTACTTGGAGAGAAAACTTTAATTATAATTATGATAGGACTGAGTTTTACTTTAACGTTACTCAACGCCTTGCTTCTTAGGTCTCCTCTGCCGGTCAAGCTTAGTATAAGAAAGATTCACTAGGCCTGTGACCTGTGTATTCACGTTTGGAAGAAGATCTCCACAGTCAACCACATCAATAGCCATTAAACAGGTTACAACGTCCCGAAAACCAGAAATTAAACAAAATAGAGGAGAAAAGCAAATTATGTGAAATATTTTTTAAGGATTTTCTGGCTTTGTCTGAAAAAAATAACCGCAGTTTACAATTTCATTATATGAATGATTTATTCCAGAAATCCCTACCGACAAATCCCCACCAGTGGGGATTGTTATTTTTTTTCCAAAAATCCCCACTAGTTAAATAAACTCAGCCTAGTGGGTATTTTTGGAAAAATAAGTAACAATTACAACCAGGTGTTGTTGTTTCTAAAAGATTAAACAAAAAATGCGTAATCAATTTAATTATTTCAGAATTAATTATAAAATTGTTTGCACAGTAAATATTGCAGACCTTTCAGTCACCAGAAATCTGGTTTATTATACATGCAATATACATCCAGAGATAAACAATATACTCCACTAAAAACATAACCCTCATTTTGGGTTTCGCCGCAGTCGGGTAAAAAGAAGAAGGATTTTAATGCATAGTTCTACTGGTAATTTTATATTGTTGGTTTAACAGTCGCGTGTAGGGTAGTTCGACAAAATATTAGTTACTTCAGGGTACTTAAACAAAATATTTTTATAGGTACCCACCCTCTTTTACTTGATTCATAATGTTTTCCAGGTTATCAACTTTATACAGTACATGGTGATCATGGTAGCACCAACGAGAAGACACATATAGCACCATTGTTATACGTTTTGATGAGTGACAAAACACAGAAATCTTATAACATAGTTTTTTTCCATGATAAACTCCATTATACCCCCATATGTGGAACCCACAAACGTTCAGATGCGATTTTTTGAAAAGGTTAATTAAACTTGCTGCAGTACTACCACTTTTACCGGAAAATCGAATTATGGAAAGTTGGTTCTATGTTGCCAGCCAAAGCCCAGACAATCAAAACATTGACCGTTTATGCCGGGTATATGTTAAGCCAATGGAATAATTAATGCAGCTATATCGAAGAAAAAACCAAGTTTACTGAAACTTCTACATTTTTTGCATGAAGACGCTTTATTTTATGAAATAAGTGCTAACGAAAGTCACCGTCGGAACCCGCGATCACAAAGAAGCAAAGAAAAAGACCAGTTCATCTTAGATGCTCAACTAGAGTTAATGCATGACAGCATTACAGTACCATTTTTTTTGAAAAGAATGAAGTAAATTCACAATCGCGATTTATGTGATCCTATAATATTTAATGTATAATGAAAGTGCTGCTGCGGCTGCTGAGATCCTCAAGCGGCGTAAATACTGTAACCTTATTGGTAACTACAGTTTTGAGCCGTTTGGGGTCGAAACGCTCGAGTCATGGGGCCCGAGTACGCGCGTCTCCTTTTTAAGGAAATCGACACTTCGCGTGACCAAAGGGCTGACTCTTTCTTTGGCCAAAGGATTAGCATTGCCATTCAGCGTGGCAATGCTGCCAGTCTTCTGGGCACGTTTCCAGATGACAGCGATGCGGAGGAGTACTTTGACGCCTTTTAAGTGTCCTATTGTCGTCGTTGTTTATATGTTTATTTTTATCATTTGTTCTATTTCATCATCATCATCATCATTTCAGCCGAAAGACGTCCACTGCTGGACATAGGCCTCCCCAAGGGGGGTTTTGCCATAATCGCCACGCTTGGCAGGCGGGTTGGCGATCGCAGTATGTTTGTTATAAAAAATCACAGAGAACGCTGCTGCCCATTCATTCCCTTAGTCGCCTCTTACGGCACCCACGGGAAGATATGGGATGGTGCTATTTGATTGTTCTATTTGTAGTTAGTATATAATGAACATAATTAAAGTTGATTATAATATTGAAATAATTACCTTCTTACCTAATTCAACATATTGATTAACGCATTTTTTGTTTAATCTTTTAGAAACAACTACACCTGGTGGTGATTGTTACTTATTTTTCCAAAAATACCCACTAGGCTGAGTTTATTTAACTAGTGGGGATTTCTGGAAAAAAAATAACAATCCCAACTGGTGGGGATTTGTCGGTGGGGATTTCTGGAATAAACCATACGAATGTACTCACTGTAACACCAACATTTCCTCGATTGAAATACTGAGAAGCAGTTATGCCAATCAAGCCATAATTCACAACATGGTCTTAGTTTAATTTTAACGCTGTGCGGGGTCAATCCACCGTCGAAGTTTTCTTATTCTTCCTTATTTCTTATTCTTTATTGTACACAAAAATAAGAGAAATACATAATTACAACATATAGGTTATGAACAAAGGCGAGCTTAACCCAGAATTGGGTTTTCTTACAGCTAACCATACGTTACTTGGATTGCGATATTTGCAGAAGAGGATATACTTATGTGCATAAACAGTGCATTTAAAAACTTAAATTAACGTAATTTTATAACCAAACTTATCTAATACATACAATACAATAAACGTAATGCATACAATATATATAGATAAACATACATATAAAATACTATTAATTACTTCGTACGAATTGCGTAAATGATTCTTTTCTCGCTGAACCCAGGAAAATCTTTTTGTAATACCGAAGAACTTTGAATGCCACGTGGAAGCCAGATGGTTGTAACGTGACCGTGTCACGAGTTAAGGAAACCTAGCAAGATTATGGAAACTGTTCTTTTTTATTTAAAGTTGAGTTTGCTTTTTTGTTAGTAATGTTACAAGTAGGAGTTTACACACCATGGGCGGTTAGGGATTTGAGTTTGTAACACGTTATTTTAACGTATGTAACGAGTAAGATTGACGATTGAGAAGACCGAATAAATTCGGTCTTCTCAATCTTAGTTATTATTTGCTTTGCTTATTAGTATCATATAAAGTCCCATCTTCCGTGACGTTACTCGTTACATACGTTAAAATAACGTGTAATTAAAATTCGAAAATTACAAAGGTTGTTCAATAAGTCTTGTCGTACAATTTATTTAAGAGGGTATTAGTATAAGCAATATTAAGAAAAATGTTATGATTTAAGAACTGATGATAACCAGATCTACTTCCCGACGAGTACGACTACCAACCCCGGACTCGACGCTCAGCTTCGCTTCCGGCGCCGGATTCCGGATCACCTGTATTACCGGCAGCGGCAGTCGCGTCGAGCTCGAGCGACAAAATATTAGCAGTTTGTTTTTTTACTCTACGAAGAATAATCTGTTAGTAGCATTTTTTTATTAATTTCAATTTGTCGTTTTTGACCAAACGTGATTATCGCGTAATTTTGTACTACAATTTCAAACTTGGTTTAAGCAAACAAGAATGTCTAGGTGAGATAATTTCTGTATTTGGTCAATAAGTACCATCCTTGAGGACTATAACTCGCTGGTACTTGCAATTCCAGCACGGGGAATTTGCACTGGACGATGATCTTCGCCCAGGTAGATCGGTCGAAGTGACAATGCTAGAAACGGTAGCTCGTGAGGAGAGATCGATACGAGATGACAGGTATATTACTTACCGGCAATTAGAGGAGCTTTTGAATATTAAAAGGGAAGAGGAGCTTTTGAATTAAGGTACACAAATTTGGACTGAACAATTTGCATGTAAAAAAGCTTTGTACGCTTCGGTCAATTCCTGGCATCACGACAACTCACCTGCTCACAGAGCTGGCGCTACCATGGACTTACCATGGACTATTTAACGAGGGCAAGCATCAAGGTGTTAGAGCATCCTCCCTACAGCCCTGACCATACTCCTTGTGACTTCTGTTTATTTCAGGGCTCAAAATAATCAAGTTAATTATTTTCTTTGATAATTATCATGATAATTCTTCAACAATAATTATCAGTTTATTAATTTATCAATGAAGTTCATAAATTATTGTTAAATCATTTTTGTTATTATCAAGATAATTATCACTTGGAACTCTGATTTATTCCCTGACGTCCAAACTCGCATGAAAGGGTGGGTCATAAGACAACAGAAGAAGATTTTAGTTCATTTCTAGACAAAAGTGGGGGTCTGGATTGATGATTAGTTTAAGCGTATGATGTATTTTTTATTCAAGAATTATTTAAAAAAATATGATTGTAATAACACAACAATACTGTCTGAATACCTTTTGTATCAATTCATTCATCCACTTACTGTGCTTGAAAATGCAAAGCCTAAATAACTAACTGGGTCTAGTAGAAACATTCAGTTGTACCACAAGCATTCCTTTTTATCGACGGTTAGAGTACACAGTATTTTCGAAAGTAATATACCTTTTAAAAAATTAAATAAGGGGGAATTTTTTGTAAAGTTGTTCGTCGTTTTTGAAGTTAGATTCGTGGAACTTGGTACTTAAGCTTGTAGTGGACCGTTTACTCCAGTGAAGCATTCAGACGTTTTTTTTCCACTGGAGTAAACGGTCCACTCAAAATACTTTTTCATTCTACGTTCAATTTTGATTTACTAGCTATCTTGTCTTCACACCTACCAAAAATTGGCTGCAATCCGATTACGTCGAAGAAACCCAATTTATTCCTTTTGCTATTTTATTTTATCCAATCGGCACTGTACAGCTCAATACAATTAACTCACTATTTATTTCCGTATTTATTACGATCAATGGAAATTACTTTGTCTTTTTCTCCCAAGCAATTTAATAATACTATAATACAGTTGTAGCCGATGTATTGCAAGTAGCTTAGCGTAAAATATTTTGTATGCTTATGATTGATGTATTTTTTGTATAATTATCCTTATGGTTCAGTTTTGGTTGTCTGGTTGGATGCTTCAAATGCAATAACGATTACCTTATTACTAACGCATATGTAAAGTGTGTATCATATATCATAGTCTTCCATGAACGCTGACTATATTATTAAAAAATTGGAGAATGTGATGATGGTCCTCCTCTTGGTAGGTTAGGAGAACAGGAGACAGAGGAGCCACCTACTGCCATCACTGTAGGTGGTCCTTTACTGTAGCCAATGATTGTATCATAATATGTGTATTACAATTTTCAATAAAATGCCAAGGAACATAAGGGAACTTCCATTCAAATATTTTAATATTAAGCTGGGAAAATGGCTAATACTTTTTTTTTTACTCTCTGCAAGAATTCATGCAGCACACAGTTGTTTCTTAAATAGTTTTATTTTGAGGTAAGTACTGAGTTGTAAAAGGTAGTTTTATTATTAGGTACTTATTTCATTTAAAACTAGTCATAGGCAATAATTTTTATTAAACAAAATAAGCATTACCTACATAATAATGTAAAACAAATTTTCATGCTCTAAACAGGCAAAATATGCTTTGCATCACCAACTTTTATATCTTTTTTTTCTATCTTTTGTATTTTATCCAAATAAATTATTCTTATTCAGAGTGTTGACAAGCACCCGAAGGACCTATCTACGTGGTAGTTGGGAAACCCATATTTTTTATGGATTTTGCTCAGGTTTTGGCTTATTACTTCTAAAAGGTGCATCCTAATGACGAAAGGAAACAGGACACCTAAAAAGACAAAAAAAAGACATTTTGAGCAACCGGGCTCAATAGTTCTAATGAGTTCTAAGAAACAGCGCTTCAAATATTGGCTGTTTCCCAAAAAGTTTCAAATTGTAGGTATAGTCGTCACCCGAGCAGGATATCGACTAAATTACTCAGCGTACAAGAATGTTATGGAAAATTAAGTTGTCAAACAGTTAATAGCTTAAAGGAGATCGGGCAAACTTCTATAGACTCTGGTCCAAGAAACTTTGTTGATTCTAGGATACAAATCACTTGTTGTGTTCGATGGTTTTTATTTACCAAAATGAGAAATAAAATGGGAAATCTTTAAAAGAAGAGTTAAAATAATGCCTTTTGTAAATATAATTCTTCCTTTTATTTAAGAGCAATACATGTTGGATTATAAAACTGATATTGACCAATACGGGTAGTAGCAAGACTTCATCACTGATAAACATAAGCGTAACCTACACAACCATTACCATAATCCTTATAGAATACAGCCGTGTTTCAACGTACCTATGCGGTTATAATGAGTAGAGAACGTTATGTTTGGTAAATACAAAATCTTCACGACTAAAATAATAAAGGGGAAAGCAGACATGGTTCGTGGTATTAGGTACGACTATGTGTTCACAGTTGGTCGCGTTAGTTGTTATGTGATTAAAACGAACCGTTTACCAAGTTCTTGACACGGCAAAAACCTTAGGGCTGTCGAGTATTTTACAGAATAGTTGTACGTACAACCCAAGGGGCGTTAAGCCAACGAATCAATCACCAGCGCTCCTTATTTCTTCTGAATTAGAAGATTTTGTTGTCAGTAATTGTACATTTTTTCCCCCAACGACACCAATTTGCTTGTGCTCTTAACAAAGAAATACCCTCTTTTAACAAGCTTTAAAATTATGTAATACATACATAATTTTAAAGCTTGTTAAACAGGTATTTTTTATTAATCACCCATGCTATTTTTAATTAATGGAATCGTTAATAACATATTTCATTTTAAATGATCAATAACATTTTTTTCCATTGAGTAATCCTTTTCTCGCCATTACAAAAAAGATGCTCTTTCAATCAGCTTCAAGAAAGTAGGGGCCTCGTTCACCGACGCCACTTAGATCGATCCCGCCCGATCTCCTTTAAGCATAAACGAAACCCAGAAGCACCAAATAGTACCTACTAGGGAACTATCATAACAGAAAAAAACTAATGTTTTCAAGCGCCACTCAGCACAGGTCTTTCGTAGCTGCAAACTTGGTTTAACCATATTGGTATGTATCCTAACAACATGCCAAAAAAAACCTTCCAGTGTATTTTTTGCAACCTACCATCTTTTAAATCGTTTGCCTATTATTGACAGTAGCAAAAGCAAAAGCTGAAAAATGTTTAAGTTTTTATAATTATTTGTATTATACACCATTTCTCTAACACTTAGGAGTTGAGTATGAGAGTACCGAATTAAATTTACTATAAATTCAAACATTTATTTTCGGAGGGACTTTTCTAGAAAGATGAGAGACACAGATACAAGTAAGTTTTCGCTCACATATCCTTCACAAATAAGCTGATATTGTGTTGCGGAGATATGGGTACTACAAAATGTAGGGCAGGCACCTCCGCGGTCTACCACACTCTGGGGGTACAGAGATTAAACAAATACACGCACACATGTAACATGTATTCGCGCACCCTAGCCATGGGGCATTGTTTACTTTCTACTTGCCATTTGACTTCGTGCGAACTAAATTTAAACTACGATCACGTGAGGAATAATTCAAATTTTTGAAGCCCAAGACGCGCGTGTTTGCGCTTAATCCGATACGAGCTTATGCGCGCTACAAAATACGCTAGTCTGAAACCACTCTAAGTAATCAAGTATGACAATTAAATGTTTCGTAATTACCTGTTTTTTTATATCTGGTTAATCGCGATGTTCTACCATAAAATATTTTTTTTAGAGGCATAAGGGCATACTAATTAGTGTAAGTATTTTCTGACGCTTCACGGAAACACCGCATGAAAAGTTTCTCTGCCCGCCGCAATTGGAATATTGAAGAAGCAGAACTTTCTCCAATGATGCGCACAAATTCTTCTCTTAGCACAAAACACGTACGGGATTGTAATTAAGACTTTTCTCGTTATACCAATTGTACATACGACCTGCGTGTGCTTTTCTACCATGAAAATATTTTGGGCAGATTATTTGACAGACATAATAATAAATTATTTGTTTAGCAGAATTCCGTTCAAGTTTAAGCAAGTGTTAGCATGAAGCAGCAATAATGTAAACACGTGGATATTGAAACATAACCTATTTCCTTCTTCACTTCAGTACAGCTCAAGTGTTGTGATAAAGAAACATACTTAGCTCGTTTTCACAGTTTGTAAGCCCAAAGGCTTCTTTAGCATAACCGGGTGCTATTTTTGGGTATAAATATACGTGCTACAAAGATAACGTGCAAAACTGCCCGGAGTGTCTCAGTATTGTATACCCTTCAGGTTATTTTTATGCAGTTGCATTATTGGGACTGTAAACAAACTTTGAGTTTTCCGGCTGCTTCACATTGTTTGGAAGTCACAACAAGCTAAGTACAGCTCGAACAAAAGTAATTTATTGCTTGAATATGCATGCAGTTATCCTAAGTTCATTCTTAGTGATATTATTATAAATTTGTCATTTTGGGTTTCAAAATATTTGTAAAGCAAGAAGATAAAATTTCGAAAATTTAACCATATCTCTAAAACATCGTAAAAACAATTTGACTGTCATCATATTAGGTACGACTACACATAGGTGGCTAACATGTATTGTGGCGTATTTTTACAAAATCCATATAGACTATCATTCACGGCGGCAACACATTTAATGATAACTCATTTGTTAAAATCTGTCAAGCTGGGTAGGCTTTCAAGCGTACCAAAGAAGTATGGCATTGCAACATAAACAGCATTCGTTTTTGTATTCATTTATTTTAAAACCATAATTATACTTTTATTTTTATTAACCCCGTTCAATAATGTACAAGTGTCAAAATCTATTGAAGTTAGATAAAACGTTTTTAACTCGAGACCTTGTTACCACGGCAATATATTTTTAATCCAAATAATATTATGTAGTTTATGAAAAAAGTTTTGTAACAATTTCTTGTGTACACTTGATTCAGCGTTTTACTTTTAACACTAGTCGTAAACGGTATCCGAATTAAAGTTGTACAATTTACAAGTCTGTAAAATCAAGTGAGATTTATTTTCCGTGGTGTCGCGCGCAGGTTTGAAGTTTTAATGCGAAGGAGTCCGGTCGTGTAGTAATTAGGAGGTGAGTACGCGTCGCATCGGCTGCGGCGGCGCGACGGTCGATAGCTGGAGCGACAGGCGGTGCCGGCCCGGGTCACGCCTGCCACGATCGATAGCGGCGCGGCGGCGGGAGCAGTCGAGCGCCACGCGCCACGCCACCGGACACGGAGCAGCGCGCGGCAGCAGTCCGCCAGTCCGCCTCGCGACACGGCGACGAGCGGCGAGCGAGCGAGCGCGCCAACGCGCACACACGCGCGATCTCCCATGCTACTGTCGGCCGCGTCATGAGCGGCGCCCGCCCCCGCTCCGCGCCGCTCCTGCTGGCGCTCGCGGCCGCCTTCCTACCGCAAGCCAACCATGTCGCGTGAGTACCACCAGCATGCACCGCAACCCAGCATCACTATTTACTAACTTGTCCCAAATTGGTTGTCGGTTAATATGAGTACAGTCTCCAAAATGCTGGGACGATCGTAAATTTCGGCGAGCAGTAAACTGGCATGCATTAGATTTACGATCAATGACTACATCAATGCTTTATTATTTATAATTAATTAAAAGTTCTCTTTTCTATTTAGACACGTGATATAAAATTCAGTTAGCTCGATTTAATAAGTGCCTGTGAATTTAAGTCGTAATTTAAATTAGCAAAACAATTAAAATCTTTTAATAAAGGTATTTAATAACTGAGATTATTAATCATCTTAACTATATTCTGCTATATTATTGTTGCAAGTTCGCTAGTTACCTATGTAATTAAATTCGAAGTACTAGGAAAAATTTATATCAGATTACACAGCATTTTGTTAACTGTACCCCCCTTTTATTTTAATTTTAGGTATTCCTAAAATAAAAATGATGTTTTACAGATCAAAAGGATCTTATTTTTAATTTAAGTATTTGTTTAATGATACTGTAGAAGTTTTTGGTGACTTCCAATATAATTAGGATAAAGCTAGGTAGATGATGACCAACATGACCGGAAATACGATTTAGACCTTTCCACGTATCAGAAAGAATCTTTTTGTAATCTTCATTTAAATAACAATCTTATTTTTTAATGGTTATGTTCATTAAAAAATAAGATTGTTATTTAAATGAAGATTACAAAAGCGAGAAATACTTAAATTAATACAAACACTACGTGTGGGTACCTACGAAACGTGAGCCTCCCACTACTTTCTTTCATTGCGTCGGCATAATATGTAAATGTGGCGAAAACCTCCGCACATCTTGCGCCAAATCTTCAAAGGACGTATTCACATCTAACACAACTATTTAGAGGCGCAATTCCAGGTCTTACTAATATAATAATTAGTTCCATAACAGTATGTCGGGACCGAATGACGTCACGGGCCTCTCGTTCTTTGTAATTCGGCTTTATGTTTGAGTACAAAGCCTTTGGACACAAGGACGAATCTACGAAAAATTAATTAGGGCAAAAGAGGTGTTATTTCCATAACTGTTATGCTACACATTAATATACTTATTTATTATTAATTTGCTTCTTTTTAATTATTTGAACAAACTATTCTTGGGATTGTGGGAAACGCCTACTAATGTATAAACCCAAAAAAAAAAAAACAAAAAAAGATGAATTGTAATTATTGACTGATTCGTTCATTTCTATTTGTCAAGTGATTAAAATTCAGGCGTTGCTTACGAGTTGGTAATAACTTGAAAATAATATTTCGGGGAAGATAACTATTAGAAAAAAGAAAAAAGAAAAAACTATAAAATGCATAATTATTAATAATCATATGGATTTACATGGATACAGTAACACTGTATTGTGGGTTTTTTGATCTCATTTGCACAAAGTAACTTAATTACATAATTTTCAGGAGACTTGAGAGTGTAAACCTACCTGCTATGTTCATTTTTAACTAATGAAAAAACAGGTCTTTTTTTCATTAGGTACTGAACTAATTAAAATATAATGAAACATTACATCGCGGCGCCTTTTTTTAGCTAATTATCACTCTGCTCCTGCTATTTACTTAACTGTACTCGTTCCAGAGATTTGATAAAAAAAAGAAATTTATTTACTATAGATGGAGTAGATATGGATGTCTATAACTACATCATTGTATACCATATTGTAACACAACTGTTAATGACGATCATAACTTAAACCTACTTGTAGTATTACCAATTCTCGTTGCAGTCAATATTGACACTAGGCTACATATGATCACTGATTCAATCGCCCAGGAAATGTTTGCAATAATAGATCCTAGTGAACAATTCTCACCAGGGTTGCCGGTGCTTATGTCAAGAGATACACCGTGTGTAAAAATAAAAATAAAAGTACCGGTCAAAGGTCTCGGAAATCAGTTGAGTGAAATATTAATTTGATGCTACTACAAGTTCATTGCTCATCGAATTCTGCATAAATGTGGTCTGCAGAAGAGTCACCGAGGACCGTTCTCAAGATATATTTTGTGATGACTTAATACTATTGGGATAACGATGCATTTTCCTTTTACTGCCTCGTTGGTCTAGTAGTTGCAATCACGGCTGCTGAGCATGGGGTCATGGGGTCCTGGGTTCGATTTCTGGGTCGGGCAAATTGATATTGGGTTTTTCCATCAAGAATTCTCAGTAGCAGCCACGGAATTTGGATTTGGGACCGGTTGATGGCAATAGGATCCCTACCTATTTGTACATGGGACTTCAACATAACTATCGAAATGTAGGAGTACAGGTACACCTCTACCTAACCCTTCCGGGATTACAGGCGTGATGTAATGTTATGTTACTTCCTTTTAAAGCAATTCTTTGGTTATAATATGTATTAAGTTGAATGTTAATTTTAGCCAGTTGAAAACAGTGTTTGTGTTCATAAGGACGACCAATGCCACGCCGTTTTTATTTCCTTGGCAGCGTATATCAAACTTATGAATTGTATTTAGGTATTGAATTGTATTATTATGTATTAGTAGGTCGTCTTACCGTTTTCGTTCATGTCTTCTGTTTTTTTTATTATTTTTCGTTCTCAAAGCGTTTTCATATTTATAGTAGTGGTAATATAATACGATGAGAGATGGTATTTCCTTCGGGTTCTGACGTTACATACCATACAGACATACAATAAATTCCGAGCCATTTAGATCGACAATCATTTGATAGTAATAGTACTATCAAATGATTATCGATCTAAATCATACAATAAATCTAGAAAGGATTCTATAATCATATATCATAAGAAACAATGCTGTAACTGCTTTTTACAAAACATTATAATAAACAAAATATTACAAAACATTCTCAAAAATCTGACTATTTCCCACTGTACTTTTTGCTTTTTGGTGGTCAGAAACATAATTATAGCATAGCATAGGCTTTAATTTAGCACCACAGAGTAACTAGTAGCTAGAGAAATGCGCTACAGTCTCGGCTCTATTGCGTCCTCCCCCACGACTTGCGTTGCAATCCCACCTCAACCACAATGGCTAACTTTGCTTACTTGTATTGAAATGTTCAGGCGATGCTGATCCTGTGCATTGCTTATACGTCTCCCTTGAAGTTATTGTGTATGAGTATAATGATAGCTACGAACACCCCACGTCGTCGACCCGACCGTGAAGAAAAATAGATAACTCTTTCACACTTGAAACAACTATTTATAATGAATTTCATGTGTATTTAAGTGTTTTTTTTTGTTTGCCTGAACTGTGCCACTCCTGGACAAAGGCCGCCCCCCATTCCTTCCTCTTTTCTCGATGTTGCTCCGCTTCTCGACAATTAACGAGAATGCCATCTTCTCTTCTGCCGCGATCCCGTCAAGCTATCTTAGGGCTCCAATTTTGCGATATGCGGGCCCACAGCTTTGCCGGCATTCGGCAGACATGGCCTGCCTAGTCCCATATTAGTTTTGCAGCTTTATGAACTTCCTCAGCAATTTTAGTTGGTACTTCAAAATGTTTGTGTATGACAGTGGGTCGCAGTGCGTAACTAAGTATGTACAAAGTCGTACTAAATGCGAAACCTTATACTGCCTAGCCTACAACGCACTTAGCCGGTTTTAATACATTCATAAACTCACGCCCTTTCCCATGGGAGTGGGTAGGCAGTCTGCCACCGCTGCTACCTGCTACGATTCTTACATAGTCCTTTCGCCTCGTCTACGTTCACACATTCATCAACCGCTTTTATTATAATTATGAAAAAGGAAAACTATTTAGATGTGAATGCCTCAGAATAAAGACGTTCAAAAGTGATTAATTTGAATTGAGCGATACTCTGCTCAATTCAAATTAATGACTTGATTTTACTAAAACGAATATACCTTCTATTTTAAATCTTTTCCCCAAAGTAAAGTAACGGTTTAAACGTGGTTTAACTTACCTTCGGAAAACAATTTATTTGATAAAGTACATTACAAATATTTCTGCAAAAAATGCTATTAACGATAGTTAACTTATAATTATAACATTTCTTTTCAACTATAAAGTAGGTTATCGTGCTATATCGCTAATAAAAAATATAACGTGCAATGTTTACGTAATTATACTTTAATACTGAAAAAGTATTCAAATCCGATTTTTTTGCCTCCACAAGTTGCTTTAACGCGCAGAACTTGTATTTGCATACACGATCGAGTGCTCACGCGACGGTTTACACGCGAACACGTATTTAACTGTCAGCCTTACTAACCTTAGGTATTAAACCATTTTTTAAGTAACTCACATGATACGGTGTACAACAGTCAAGCTTTGCTTAATCACGCGCCTTCGTGACAAATCGAGAGTGGAAACAAGTAAGAACGCTACTAAAGAAATAAAAGGATATTTGAGGTCCTTGACCCATTAGGATATATCATTCCAGTAGTTTTGGGTAGTATCTTTATGCTACTAAGTTGTATTCCGCCGATAACTTTATACAGTCGGAATATTCGGAAACAACGAGCAGCCCACGATCGTTATAACTTTCTGAACCCTTTCTGTACGACACACAGATCTATCCCAGACAACAGCTTCAGAATTTTGGCCACAGCATTATTACTTTTGTCATATCTGACTGTTTCATTTTCGTGTAAATTATTACAAGTAGTTCAATAAACTTGCTCGTAAAGCGACTCTTATTGCATGGCATTTACGTTCACATATGACATGTGTGCTTTTTACTTTCATTTTCTGCACTAATGAGGCACTAGGCTCCAATAAGACAATAGCCATGTAATAATCAAACAATTTTATACTATAGGTAGGCACATGATTGTTCACTGACAATTGAATACCATTTGAAAAGTCCTGAGAGAGGGACTGGTTCTTGTAGCACAGGAGTCAATAACCTCACACAATTTTGTAACCAATTTTGTGTGTAATAAAATTATTGATTGATTTATTGAAAGTAGTCAAAAAATAGTACCAAGTCTTATCTATGATTAAGTACTTAGTTATTTACTTATATACTTAGTTAACAGAAATGTTTTATAACTTTTCAAGTTACTGGCACTCCCTCAACGCGTCGTAGCGCCGTAGCGTCGGAACAACGTAGCACATTGCTACGCCGCGCATGCTCATAAAATTGGCTTGCTTGTGATAGAAAAATACGTTGAATTCCTTTCTACGTTATACTCTTTTCTGATGAAATGAAAATAATCCTCTATAAAATGGTCGTCGCGTACAAACTCGTTTGGTTATTTTGTAATTCGTTCTTGTGTACGTAATTTGGATGACTATAAAACGAGTTAACCAGAGTTTATACGAACTAATACTATTTATGTAAAAAATTGAGAAGGTACGTACATTTTTAGTAAATAGTCCATATTTATTTTGTTAAATAATTAATAAAAATATATCACCACTTCAACACAATCCTCATAATCGGCACGCTTTGTATGAAATAGGCGAACGAAGGTACTCCGATATTATAAGTAGGTATAAAGATAAATGAGCGCACGGCAAATTCCTTCACTCACGAAATGGCGCGTTTTCTCTAACCATTAGAAATGGCTTATTGGTCTTTAAGACTGTAAGGGAAATAAAATTTATTGTGATAATCTCATTTTATTTAAATTCTAGCTATATCTATATCACGTTGTATTAGGAAGACATGCTAACCTGCTACTGCTGCCTATACAATCGTGGAATTTTAAATTAACTTGTAGTTTTGTTTTCAGTTTACTTAAATAGTATATCACAAGTACTTTTCCCAAGTATATCAGAGTTTCGGGCCACTGACTACCTGTAACGACTGTCAAAGATCTATAAATGACAAAGTCAATGGCTTAACGTACTTTCCGAGGCACGGAGGAAACTCGGTATGTAATGGGTGATCAAGTGATCACCCAAGCATGCACCAACCTAGGAAAGTGCGGCTTAACCTGAAGATCGATCCGAGCAGCTGTTACTGTTTAGCCACGAGCACCTCCGTGTATATCACCAGCACAATATGATGAAAATTTTCATCTATATAATAAAGGCTGACTTGAAATCGTTTCTGTGCATCTATTCGCATAATCAATGTACTTGTAAGGTTAGATCGTATCTTGATACTGTAGTACCAACTATGTTCAGTATTCGATAGTCATTCTGAGACTGGATATTTATTGAGTACCTACCTCATACCGTTTTATCGGTCGATTCATGAGTTACGTGACTTCAATAGACTATTATGAGGACAATGTTTTGCCGTGGAACCAAAATAGCAAAGTATTATGTCCTTCTTATATTTAAGCTTAGTCATTCTAGGTTGTAAAACAAAATTTTTACCAAACATGGTTTGTTGATAAACATTGTTTCATTCTATAAAGCGTTTTACGCGAGCAGGTAGGTGCTTCCATAAAAATGCGATTCCACCGGTATACGGCACTAACATGATCAAAATGTGCGCGTGTTCACTGCAATGTTCGCGCACAACTGCGATCTGTTGTGCGCGCACACGTACAAACGGTGGAGTCGCGTTTACGAACACGCACTCGCTGTTCACGCACTGTAGTAGTGAAAATAGTACATTTTGATACAAGTCGGAAAATGTTTTCATTGCCGCCGAGGGTATTATGGAGCCTAAAACTACAGTGACAAATTCCCACGCGTATCAAACGACTTTCTTTTAATACACTTTCGAAGAAATAAAATATTAGAGCGGAAAGTATTTTTGTCCTAAATCATTATGAAACTACGATTTAATTTGCTTTTTTCCCGAACTTTCCTGCAGGATGAAGTAACAGGACATAAATAAATGTTAATTTGTTGAGAAAACCATTCGTTTTATAAAAAATAATGTTTATTTATGTTATTCTATTTATAAACAGAATTTTAATATTCATAAAACAATCAGGCCTTAAATACGTGCGGCTCTTTGCTGAAAAATGCAGTTTGGTGGGTGTAAAAATTAACAAACATTTTGGTCCTGAATAAATGATTTATTTAATGCATTCCGAAAATATTTTTTGTAAGCTTAGTACGTATTGTCTGACATAGTTTCGTTTGCAGTATTTGAAATTTATCGTCAACTACATTCTGAAAATCAGACGGATTCACAGAATGTTGTGTGCGCGAACAAAAGTTATGCACAGCTTTGCCGGTGGAAACTTGTGGATGTGGGTGGAGGTGCAGCTCAGTACGTGAAAATTTTGTGCTGCACAAAATGTTCGAGAACAAATTTGCTGCACAAATGTTCGCGCACAAGTTTGCTGAAATCGTATCAACACGCACCAACAATACACACTTATTCCATCCACGTTTTAAAGTAAACTGAACAAGAATATCATAATATCAATGCTATCAGTAGGTAGCATTGTAGTTAAAACAAAATTATTAAAATTAGATGCACTAAAAACGTACCACAGGAAATCTGAAACTTTTAGATAGTTTCAGAAACCGATTTGTTCTTAAATGTAACCTTCTTTAATTTATTCGATTTGCGAATCTGTGGACCACGAACGACGAAGAAGAATGGCCACTACTTTTATCTTAAATAAATCTTTTCTTAATGTTGAGATTACGTTTACGTTTATAATGACTATGTAACTTTACCTGTTACAATTTATCATCGCGGACGTAAAACTGAATGTTCCAATTACGACGGACTATACATTACTGTCGCTCGTCGCGTCGGTCAGGTGCGTTCAGTCCGCTCCTGTAGAAAATGTATTAACATGAGACGATTATTTGTAACAACATTGTTATTAACTCAACCAACCAACTTATTTCAATATTACCTATATGCAAGGTGGAATTTTGAGATGGGGCAGTAATGGTAGGTGCTTTAATAGTTGTAGATAAGGGAAGACGGTCGAAGGAAACAAAATATAACTTTTTGAGAAATTTAAATCTTCATTTAAAGATTTTGGAAAAAGCGGACTGTTAGCAAGAATCTCCAACCACTAACTAGCTCGTCAGGGCATGCGCTAACTCCTCTTTCAAGCGCAGTTAAGTTCATCCCAAACTCAACATATAAAAACTCATTAGCGATCATTAAAATCGATAATAATCAGCATCACTACTTTCAAGACACAATCCACACCTCTAGCGGAACTAGCACGGCTCCGAGTCAATCATGAGCTTATAGCATCCCTGTTTGATCATATTGGTATAAAGGTAACGTAAATACGTCGATTTTAAAATGCAAAGTACACGTTTCAAATAGAATATTTTCATAATAAAAAAAAAAATAATTAAGTATGATACTAATTATGCTTCTTGCAAAACATGTAACTAAAAGGGTAAAGGATAATGTATTTTCGATTCCAAAATAGACGTACTAACGTTACGTTTACACCGCGTCCTAGGGCCCCCGGTCTCTACTGATAAGTTATTTGAAATGTCATCCATGCTTTGTTCAAGAATGAAATGACATTCCGATTGAGAAAAGGATCAAACGCAAGTCGTTTATTTGTCCTTTTTGACCCGATTCTATCTGATAAATCTCAATAGGTGAGCATTGAATAATATTAATGGGACCACCCACCCCTCTTCATTCAACAGCTCCTTGACAAAAATAAGCTTCCTCTACCCAAATCGTTCTCTTCACCTACTTCTTCTAAAAAAAATACTTTGACAAATAGGCAAGGCAACAATCCTGAAGGGATATAATTTACTCTCAAAGTTACCATGACCTGTGAGATATTGGGCAACACTGTGATACAACTCCAGCTATATCCTGGCGAGCTACTCACGAACTGATAGAAAGAACTATGAATTATCACACATTGCCATTCAGATGAAAGTTCCTCCCAGAGGTCCGGTTGTGGTTTATATAATATAGAAATTTTAGCACGGTCATTACAACGGTCACGGACAATATTACATATCCTTGTTACACAGCAATTCTTTTGGTAGTAAAGTAAAAAAAGGTCATTAGTTGGTGTGTAAAGGCCCTAACATAATTGCACATAATATTGCATTGCCCCGACGATCAACTGAGGAGGAGGGACTCGTGTTCACATAAATGACAATATTTTAGCATAAGAACACACACACGAGCTGACATGAACGCTTTGTTCGGTTGTAACGTCCTCCCTTCTTCTAATAATACCAATTATGGTAAACGAAAATCAGGGGAGATATGATTTCACATTAATATTGAAATATAAAAATATTTATAATACATATATCATTTACTTTTTAATATTTTATTGTCATGAAACATTTTTGTCGGGAAAAATTATGAAGTTTGCAATCTGAAATCTATTCAGCATTTGGGGGGTTTATTGTGCCGCTTTTTTACAATTTTTGAGACACCGATGACACAAAGCGACGCCCGTCTCCCGGCAACGATTGCCGGGGCTGCGCAAAATGCCAGCGTGGTCGGCGCGGCGGCGCCGCGGCGCCCCAGGCCGGTAGCGCAACTGCGCACCTCCATATATGACGCTCTGTGGCACCTCCTGTCAGTGCTCATTGACAATTTTTTATGTGAAGTTTAAATGTAAGTTTTTTCTTTGTGTGTATTTTATAGTTTATTTTAGTTCTTATACGTGTAATAGTTGGTAAGTTAATTAATATATGTTCAGCGCCAGTTGTAGCGAAGAATACTGAATACTGTTCAGCAGTGATGTGGTAGCGCCTTATTCTCCATAGACTCTTTCAGCTCTGGGGAGTAAACATTCAACGCCTGCCTGTCTCACCTTCAACGACCCGCCCGTTCACCCCGACCCCCTCGTTCAGGATTCACCTTTCGTCCAAATTACAGCCCCGCAGTTGATTACACCCGTGAGCTCTTTCCGGTGTGGTTCTGCCGGCGGCCTCGACGGCCTGACTCAACAGCATTTAAAAGATTTGTTGAGTTCAGGCACCGGGGAAGTTGGTGAGTCGTTCTTGAAGGATCTTGCGGTTCTGATCAATTTAATGTTCTCCGGCGGTGTGCCGTCGTCGATGTTTTGTACAGACAATCGACTACAGATAAATTTAATGCAATAGCCCTATAAATCAAAATTTTAAAACAAAGATCTCTCGACCTCCTACATATAAGATATATTTTAGAAGAAAGTTTTTCATCTTGCATCGATGATACGTCGTTACGTCGTTGATCGTTGATTTCATTTTAATGATATTTCGGATACACTCTCCAAAATTAATTTACATTCGGCATTCACCCTTATCCGATATTGCTGTTTTGGTCCAAATTTTATGTATTTTCTCCGTTGTTCTCCTCTTTGGAAGAAGCCACAACTTTGGGACAAAATTGACCAAACCTTTCGCAACACATTAACATCTATTCTTAATGTGGCCCTGGGCGACCGAGCGTGGCTGCAAGCCACCCACCCTACCAATTCGTTTTGGTGGCCTCGGCGTCCGCAAAATTTCTAGTGTAAGCTATTCATGTCCTCTGTCCACAGCACTGAAAATTTTAACTCTCTTCCTGGTTGACTCAAAAGTGCCGTGCTTGACCGACGCAGAGTACGCCTGGAAAGTGGCTTGCCCGGATACGGATCGGCCCGAGAACCCGTTTTCCCAGAGACAGTGGGATGAGCCGCTCTGTAGGTTGGTTCGGAATAATCTTATTAATACGTCCACAAATACTGCTGAGCGTGCCCGCCTACTGGCTGTGGGTGAGTGGGAGTCGGGCCTCTGGCTTCAGGTACTATGTTAGGTGACTCAACCTTCGGCTCGCTACATGTTTGCGATTGGGCGCTCTTTATTGGGCTCCACATCGCTGTCAATGTGGTGAAGCAGTCGACTGCCTCTGACACCATTGCCTTTCTTGCGGTAAAAGTGCAGCTCGTATTGCGCGGCACGCTAGTCGTGCTGCCCATTCGGACGCGCTTGCTCGCAGGCTTGGCACGCGTCGATGGGAAGAGACCAGATGGTATGACCATTTTGGTGTGGGATGCAACTTGCGTCGACACCCTTGCGCCATCCCACCTTGCTAACACAGTGACCTGTGCTGGGGGGTGGCTGTTGCAGGTGCTGAAAACGTCATTGACCCGTTTGGAGTTAACACTAGGGCTGGATGGAATCCGAGGCCCACCTAGTATTTTGGGAAATCGACAAGCGGTTGGTCTACTCTTCACATGACCGGAGGGTGGGCGGGCCTATTTTTTGGCCAAAGAATCCATCATCACCCTTGCCATCCAACGTGGCAATGCTGCCAGCCTTCTATGCACTTTACCTGTTGACAGCGATGTGGAAAATTTTTTTGACGCCCTGTAACCCTTTTGATACTTGTACATATTTTTATTACTATTTTAGATTTATAGTTTGTAAATAATCTAAATATTCTTTGAAATATATCTCATCAATAACTCAGTTATATAACTAGATTAACCTTATTGAATAATAAATAGAATCAACACAGCATATGTACTTAAGTTAATACCTAGTATTTAGATGGCCACATGTTTTAAGTCCATACATAAAGCAATGAAAAACTGGTTTTTATCTAGGAGTGGTTTCCTTAAATTAAACAATAAAAATAAAGCTCGATTAATAATAATCTAAATGAATACGCAAACCCACACGCACACTATAACTTGTTATTAACTAACCTTTTGTGTTTCTCTGTTACTGTGCCCCCTCAATTAGTGTAATATGGATGTTAAACCTTTTTTATTAAAGTTAATAAATATCTTTAGTTACATAAAATTGGCAAGATCTTAAAACGGCTTTTAGCTACGTAGCCGAGTGAAATTAGACAAACCTGTATATTTACCTAATTGCACTCGGCACTCTTGTGACCTGTGTGCATCCATTTCGCCATGTTGGTCTGTTTATTTGTTCATGTTTTCAATGTATGTAAACAACACTTAGTATTTTGAAAATTTAGTATTTTCTCCAACCATTTCTAAAATTTAATATTATATCTAATTAAGACAATTATTTCTTTTGTAATTGGTAATTGATACTTTTACACAGAGAACTGGGCATAAAAATGTTTAAGAAAACCATATTTATGAGTGAAGTGACTAAAAATTCATTCGCAAATATCAGGAAATCGTCTGTATGCAAAGTGCGATCGGTGCTCGTGATTGTACAAATATGGACCCTGTACGCCACAGCAAAAAGTAATTTATTATGCTGGCGTTATGAATTTTCAACGTGTTTTGCGTTGATTCGATTTTTGCTTTATCTGAATGCTTTTCCAAGCTAAGGGAATTAATTTTCGGGCAAAGCATTTTGATAGTTACGGACAAAAACTGTTTACTGCGACTGCTTCTCTTGATACTTTTATAACAACGAAATCATTTGCTACGCTCCTTCTTACATCAAAATTTTCCCTTAGTACGCTTCAACATCGATCAATACTAGGGTTCAATTACATACATAGCTACGAAACATTTTTATTGGGTAACATTTACGAGACAATAACAAAATATTGACAGATATTTATATAGATTCAGTGTATTCATGCCAAAAAGCTTTTTCAAATCTAAAAGTTTGAATATGCATTGCCTGCGGGATAGTACAAGCGCGGTGTACTGAATGTTAAAGAAGCGCCAGCCAATGACGGAGGGGTGAACAAAATTAAACCCTGTTCCCGAAAATACAAGAGCAAAGATGTCCCGTTCAACGGAGTCCCGCGCACCGCGCAGGGCAGGTTTTATTTAGCCTCTCCCTCACTCCAAGATACGGCGGCGTCTATTTTTAGACAGCTGAAAAAAGGCGTCAAATCCCTTAAAAATTTAAGTTCAGTGCGTATGTTTGAGACTCGTGATCGTACTTTATTTATAACGTCGGTAACAGTAAAAGTGAATTTTAGATATCTACAAAGGTACTATTTACATGCAACAACGATAACAAAAAATAATTTGAGTATATATAATAATATTTAAGCTTGAGTTTTTACTGAAAAATAAGGTGGTATAATGCATAACAATGTTCCCTATCCTATACATAAAGGAGTGCTGAATGTAATCTACAATATTCTATTCTGTAAATAGAAACCGATATTTGGAACCAAACAATACACAAATAAAATATCCTATGCATCTGTTTAAAGGTATGCCATAAATGTATGCCATATTAGAAACTCAATAAAATATACGACGATTTAACACGACAGAAATCACAGATGAACAAAATCTCCAATTTTCTTTGACCCTTTAACAAATTACTGTTTTACGATACTGGCCAATTGTCGTTCTAGTCTTGAGAACCCGTTACGTACGTAACTTGGCGACGAGTGAACAAGCGACAACTTAATTAAAAAACAGCGGAGCACACTCGTGGACGAGTGTTTTATAGAAAACAGCTCAAGCATCATCAACCTTTTTAATAACATCGCGTCGTTGTGAAATGTTAGCGCTGTTATTTAATTTACCTTTTTTTCAAGAATAATACAAAATTCTAGTAGTTTTATTTAAATGAAAATCTGATAAAAAGAATACATGTTTAATTTTCCACAGAATATACACATACTTGAGTAGACAATTAGTACCTGGGACATAATTATATTTTATAGTTTTGGTATGGACAAATGAAGAAATACTTCGATGAGCGCAATAAAGTATGTGTAAACTAAATGCAATTGATACGAACCTAAAGTTAATACAAAATCGAACTCTATTTAATTGAAGCAGAGAGTATTTTTTAAAATAAATTCTAACATAATTAGTCTTAAATAAATCTCCCCATATTTAATTATCACATGTACAAATGGCTTTAACAACATTTTTCACCGGCCGCGGCATTTCTGTATAGAACATTTTTTGCGATAAACGCCCGTACTTCCGCCGACAACGTAAAAGTTGGCCGGTAACCTCCACGTATCGGTCTCCGTGCAACGTCAAACTTTCACACAGCAGGAATACCTCGGAGATTTTAATTCGAACCACCGCGGCACCGTGCACCGTTAGTGTCGGGAAGTATCTGAATTTTCAAACCTTTTTAGAGTTTGTATGGAAAAGTTTATTTTATTATAGAACATTTTCTGTAGCATTGATTTATTTTAAAAATGTCTCGTTATTTCTTTTATTGTAAAAATTAATAAAATGGAACATGCATGAAACTAGTGTTATTGTATAACAGATAATTTTAATATCATCTATACGTATTATAAAATTGAACAGAACGATGTCTGTCCTTTGAAAAATATATGGGGGAATTTTTGTTTTTCTGTCAGTAAGTTTGTACGCCGCATCACGCAGAAAGTACTGTATGGATTTGAACGCAGTTTTCACCGCTCTACTGCTAGATGCTCAACTTAAAATATATGCTAAATTATATATAGTATTGGACCCAATAGTGGCGCTGTGCGAAGCAAGTGCGGGTCGCTAGTATGAAATAAAACCTTAAATGATCTCCAAATTATTTTTTTTTAAATATAAAAATTTTAACCTCGAATTTAGAAATATATTCAATTCACGGTTGTTTTACTTTTGCATGTTTACTCACTTTTGTTTTCGATCTGTCAAATGAAAATGATAAAAAGCCCTCATTATCAACTTTCACCATAAGATAAGATAAGATATTTATTTTGCAAATATGGGTACAAACACGGTGACATAAAAATATAAAACCATCACTATTGAATACTGTCATGTCGCTAACACCAAAAGAATGTACACGCATTGTCTCTATGTTAGTAAAAGGCAGAAGTCAGCGAATTACAGCAAGAACAATAGGCGTGTCACTTTCTGTAGTGCTGCGAGTCGTTCAACGTTTCCGAGAAACTGGGCAGAACATAAGAAGAACAGGAGCCGGCAGACCGAGATGTAATACGGCTCGAGAGGATCGATTTATTGTTACGACCATGCTCCGAAATCGGCACCTCACGGCAGTTGGAGTAACAAATCAACTTAGGGACTCATCGATACCTGCGTTAGTGGAAGAATGGACTAATATCCCAGAACATCTCATATGAAACTTAATAAACAACATGTCCAATCGCCTGGCAGCTACGAGAAGAGCTCGGGGAGGCAAAACAAAATATTAATTTTGCTTTAAAGTCCGTTTTTGTGTTGTGTGTGAAGTAGGAACCATTATTTTTTCAACGTAAAAATTATTCATTTTTTTTTAATGTAATTTTGACAAACCAATAATATTTCCAACATTTGGTGTTGTTTTATTTACAGTTTTCCTAAAAGGGTTACAGAAGTTGATTGCAATGTTGGGCATGAGTATGACAGCCGCAGCGTGACACTTGGCTGCTGACTATAAAAAAGCAGTATCAGTTTAATGTTCTTAAAACAAATTAGTGCCAAGTCGAGTAGCATGCTTGTACTTTATTTATATAAATACTTTATATGCAACGCCAACACCTTAAATCAAATTACCTTACTCTCTCGAAACTATTCCGAATCTGCATTCAACTACATAATATTTCACCATTTCAGTGCAATGCTAAATGGAATGGCTGCGAGACATTCGGAAATAGGTCACTTCAATAAATATTTGAAGCGAATAGCTGCCTACATAAAGCTAGACGGAATTGCTAAATTATCAGATTATTTTGATTAAGCTGTGACGGAAAACTGTAAACATGATAGTTTGGAACTCAATAGAATAACTTCATGATATATTTAACAAACGCCTACCACAACTTTACAATATAAAAATTATAAACTAAGTTCCAACTTGGATAAGGGCAAACAACGGAGTGATGTTGTTTATATTGTATGTTTCTTTTTTATATGGTATATCTTATAGCATCGTATTGGAAGAGTCTGTAATGATGTTATAATTGGTGATAAATTAATATTAAATGTTTGTTGATAATGAGTATGAGTACAAAATCAGAGGCGAAAATCGAAATTTAACTCCCCCCGCCGTAATAAAAGAGGGAAACTGAAAAAAAACACATATACAGCTAGGGCTCATTGCCTCCGTAAAGGTTAAAAATACGGCGTAATCAAATTATTTATTTACATCGGAAGCCGAATCTCGGAATCAAAACCAATTTGCATTTTAACTGATTTAAATTACCTTTGAATATGTTACGAGACTTTCACAACAAAAATACCGCATCATTTATTTAAAGCTCATTGGGTTTGTAGAAAACAAAAGGTGCAATGACAGGTGCTCTGACGTATAGCTGGGTAATACAGCATGTGGTAGACAGGGGTTTATTGATTTGAACAATAGGGAACCTTTATTTGTCCGTGGTCGAATAGAGTGGGTTAACACATACGAGGCGAGATATGCCATCGGCACAGCGCGACAGTGAGCCGACCCCAATAGTACATTTAGATGTAAGTGGGGAAACTTTCGTTATTGCAGCCAAGGCGGAATTCATACCCAAGCCGCAGGCGAGGTTGATACGGAGCCGAGAATTGCAGTAACAAATACCTACGTGTATCAAATGACGTGTATCAAACCTACACTTTCGAAGAAAACAAATAATAGGAAGAAATATTTGCTTTCGCAGGTTGAAATGAAATATTTGCTTTCGCAGGTTGAAATGAAAAATTTTCTTTCGCCAGGTTGAAGAAGAAGCAAAGGTAAAGCCGTTAAACAGCATCTGAAAAATTGAAAATTAAAATATTTTGAATTTAGAATATATTTTTAAATAATCATGTTTATTTACGATATTCTATTTGTAAACACAATTGAAATACTCAAAAAATATTTACGCCGTAAAGATGCATATACCTTTGCGGAGATTTAAAAAAAAAATCACCGGCGACAATAGTCGTTGAACCCAATTGGACTTAGTATAAGTATAGTTATCTGTGGAAATTTTTATTTCCACGCGTGTGTGGAAAAATATTAATAATCCACGGGTGTGAAATATTTTGCATGTTGAACCTAAACGTAGTGCGATAAGAACCATTTTTCGAAAAAGTGTATTGAAAAATACATTGCATGTTCAACATTAGGTTGTAGTGCTATAAAAACCAGTTTTCGAGGGAGCGTATTGAAAAATAATAAATAGAACACTAAAATGTACAATTATAGCTCTTGAGTTACCGTTCATCTTCGAAACGGCCATGCTTAATCTGCAGATATACCTGATCGACAGCCCTTATTATAAAAAGTGGTCTAATCAACTAATTCGAATTATTCTGTGTGCTTACGTTGTACCTAATTTAGCAGATGGTAGACCAAATAAACTCATACGATTCAGAAATATAATCTCACCAGTATGTTATGTAAACCTCTATGATTATTTCGTGAAACCTGATCTTAGCCTTATCGTGCACCGTACCTGCACTCGGCTGAAATGCTTTGTCAAAAATCGTGCCAAAATTTTCTCATGCGGCAAAACAGGTCGCCGGGGTCGAAAATGTTGCACACACGCCTCATCTGAGTATGTATAGGTTTATTGATTTTTATTGCCTATAAGAGTAGGTCTTTATGCATGCAGAACGACCAACTGACTTGTTACTTTGCCTTCCCTGAAAAGCTAACGTGCCCTTTCTGCTCACCTCTAGCATAACTAACACATGTATAGCTTGCGTGTCGTGCGCACCACAACACATTAGGAGAATCTCACTCAACCGATTGAATAATCAAAATAGAGTTTACAGCATTAACTGTGGCTTATTTTAGATACTGCACGCTAATTTAAGTGCAAAAATTCATAAAAGCACCTAATTACATTTTTTGTCATAATCATGGCAATATAATGACAGGATAGTAGAAAAGTATATTATGATACAAGTGAGCAAACTCTCATTATTTGTTTCGTGATAAGTATCGTTTGTACGGACACCACGTTTAGGTAGGGTATGACATTAAACGACACTGTAATACTTATTGTATGCACGACGACCAATCAAGCTATTTAAAACCAGTTTATGCGGATCTCTTATTGTACGGGAAATCTATACAAAGCGAGACTATGTTATACTGGAAATGTATAGCTTGATGTGTCGCTGTGTGTGCGGTTAGCTACGCTCTTTTAGCGTGTGCCCAAAATCTGCACTATTGCCGCCATCTTGTTTTTTCAATACAATTTCATATTTGTTTACCAACAACGCCTCCTGATAATATTATTAAAGTCGCTAAAACAGCTGTGTAGCACTATGTATGTTAGACGACACGTATGGTGCGTGGAAACAATCTATCGAACGTATGACGAGCTTATAAATAGGCCGAAATGTATCGGAAAAGTATTTTTAGTATAAAAATAATCTCAGTTACCGAAACCAATCAACGTTATTCATACCAATTTTACGCTTCCCGCTGCCGCAATTCGTTCAATGGCAGCACTAAATTATATTTAAATGACATGTTTTTTGTTTTTATTTCAGGGGTGCCGGTGGGGGAGGGATGTTCGGCGATGTCAATATTTCAGCCATTTTGGATTCATTTAGTATAAGTTACGACAAAAGAGTAAGGCCAAACTATGGAGGTTAGTAAAAAAAGATAATTAAAAAAAAATGAAAATATCTTGCGTGAAATAGGAAATAAGTTTTAGCATTACTTTTTGTGGGAAAGGCTGTGTTATATTTCTCAAAACTATAAATATTTCGGGTTTAAATTTTTATCGAGTTATTAGAAGATAGTCTCAAGGACTGTAACCGATGAAATCTCGAAATCAAAGTTATCATCACAGAATATCGAAAATCGAAATACCATCAACCAATAACTGTTAATAATATATTACAGCTAACAGGAAATCTGACATTAAAAAAAATATTTCAGGTTTATTTAAATAAATTTATTCGTTCAATTTATTCGTTATTTCAAGATTAAGTTGATACTTTCTGCAAGTTTAGCGAGCATCTAAACAACAAAGTAGTAAGAAGGTAAAGCGAAGCATTGGTTTAGTGTTATGAGTGCCCCGAGCATAAAACAAAAGCTCAAACGATAGTCTCCTTGGAACAATGACTTCTTTCATTATACAGTTAGAAACAAACGCATTTTTGTCTTAGCATCAAATCAAACCCTGCCTAGCCCTTGCAGTTACTAAACCTTGTATATATTGAACGAGTTCAACGTAAAACGAAAAACCTAACGTCATTTGACTTCGACGTCTAACGTTTTCAAGATCACGACTTGAATCTGCTCCAATAATAAAAACTGATTTCTTCCTTATCTCATTTTTGCGTCCATACGCGACATTGAGAATAAATAAGAACGTTACACATATTTTTTTAAACACAGTGTTGGTTCAGATTTGTACGGTATTTTTTGTTTTTTATGAGATTACGTGAATCCGTCTGATGTTGGATTGCTTGTCAAAAATATCGATGCTTTTTAAAATTTCTCTGTAACGATACATCAATAACGAGTAAACGTAGCAAAAACAATCGTCTTTTCAGAAAAAATAAGGCACCAACGTCGTCGCTCGCGTCTTATCTTGTATTTCTCAGTTGATTCGACTTTGTACTATGTAGACTTCGGTACTTGTTGATCTGAAAACTTCTTCTTTTTTAGAAGATTAAAATATTAAATTGCGCCGATATATCAATAATTTTTCATCACAACCCTTAAACAAACTTCTTACACGGCAATAAAATATACACTCAGTCAAAAAAGTATCGGGAATGGATGATTTGTTTATGGTTCCAAATTCAATTTTTTTTGTTGTTGTTAGATTGGCACAACTGTTTTCCATTTTGGCGCGGAGTTTGAGTTGCATCTGTTATTAAGATTAAATACAGTGCTGTGTTTAGTTAGATCATATCTAGTGTGTATTGCGAATTTCTTAATGGACAAAAACATCGAACAAAGAGTTTGTCTGGAATTTTGCATCGCTAATGGAATTTCGTGTTCGGATTCCCTAAAAATGTTACAGATGGCTTACGGTGAATCGATTTGATAAAAACACGTGCTTATGTGTGGGATATAGCGTTCAAAAGCGGTCGAGATGTGATGGAAGATTTGCCTCGCTCTGGTAGGCCATCAACGTCTTCAACTGAAGCTAACATCGCAAAAGTGAAGGAAATAGTGACTGAAAATCCTCATTCAAGTTTAAGAGAGATAGCCAACTGAACTTTCTGTGTCTCACGAGTCGATCCGTACCATTTTAAATAATCACTTGGGTATGAAACATGTTGCCGCTCGACTAATCCCAAAAGACCTGAATTTTCTCCAAAAACTCAATCGCATAAGAGTCGCTAAAGACATGCTAGAACGATTCAATTCCGACCCAACATTGATGAAAAGCATTGTTACTGGTGACGAGACGTGGGTTTACGAGTTTGACATGCAAACTAGTCAACAAGCTTCGCAGTGGCGCCCTCCAACTGAACCGAAACTGGAAAACCACGCCAAAGTCGATCAAAAGTCAAAGTCATGTTGACCGTTTTATTTGACTATCGCGGTGTTGTGCACTCGGAATTCTTGCTGGAAGGTCAAACAGTAATAAAGAATATTATTTGAGCGTTATGCGGCGTTTAAGAGAGAAAATTCGACGAAGAAGGCCAGATTTGTGGTAAGAAAATTCTTGGATTTTGCCCAACGATAATGCGCCTTCGCACAAGGTCATCATAGTGAACAAATTTTTTGACCAAAATCTCAACAAATACCAACGAGCAAATACGTTATTCACCAGATATGGCTCCAGTCGACTTCTTTCTTTTACTGAACTCAAATTACCACTTCGTGGCACCCGTTTTCATTCGGTAGAAGACATAAAGGAGAATTCGCGGCGATAACTGAACTCAATTCCGGAAAAAGCATTTAAAAAATGTTTTGATGATTGGATTATTCGTTGGCGTAAGTGTATCATTTCTGAAGGAGATACTTTGAAGGCGATAAAATAACTTTTGGATGAAAAACATTTTTTGTATTATTGATCGTTTCCCGGTACTTTCTAGACAGAGTAGAACTTCGAACACAAACGGCGTTAATGATTGAAAACATTGCAGAAACCAATAATTTTAAACTACATAAACTCAATTAACCAGCAAATTACAACAAAATGAAATTGAATTCTAAATATTTGATGAATAAGTAAAAATGTATTAATAAAAACCTATGCTACTGTGTATAAATCTAGGTACGCTACGTTTACAAGCGTAGTCATCAAACAATAATAAGTATAAACAAATAATAAAGAAATAATTTTGATTTCGATGAAGGAACAGTTGAAATAGGTATTTTTTGGTTATATAAATAAATTATAGTAAGAATTCATAAATAACCAATACCTAGCTACCGACTGTGCAATAACGGACGTTTAGAGTAAATTAATTTTGAGAAAAGGCAGTAATACCTATTTCAAACATCAACAGAAACGAACAGTCATAACTCGAAACTAGAATTTTCATAATGTCGTCGTCTTCATAAGAACGCCAAAGTTTTAAGCGCGTTCCTCATTCTGTGTGGCTTTGATACAGTGCTTAAGATATATTCTAACTGGAAAACTCATTACGACAAGAAACACAGCTATTAGGTATTACGGATAACTAACACTTGTTATGTGTTGTGTATTGTGTCGTTTTCAGGACCACCCGTGGAAGTGGGGGTTACCATGTACGTGCTCTCCATCAGCTCTCTGTCTGAAGTGAAAATGGTATCTTATTTTCAAAGCAATTTTAAAGACACAACGCATACATAGCAAGATTTTATCCCTTAGCATTATCACCAGCATTAACCGTTTCATCGTAGCACCTGTGTCCACGGTTCGATTGTATTTGATCGGTGTAGGCGCGACACACGGCCACGTGGTTGACGTAAGTCTCATGACGCGTGCAGCTAACAGGGCCGGGTGAGCCGCGCCCGCACTTCACGTGCAGCTAACAGGGCCGAGTGCGCCGCGCCCGCACTCCACGTGCACCAGCAGCGACCACTTCATTCCCGCAGCCACCCCGCGCCTTTTGCGACCCTTTTGCTCCGCTCGCCCGGCGATGGGGCACGTCACCGTCCTCTGGTTTGGTTTTCACGGCGCGAGGCGCGCGCGCGACTCACGATTGGGCTTGATTGCAGGTCCGCCAGTGGAGGTGGGCGTCACCATGTATGTGCTCTCTATCAGCTCCGTCTCCGAAGTGCTCATGGTACTCGCCACTGTCAGCTCACGCTTGTCTCGGTCGCTCCGGCCGCGCGCTGCGCCGCTGCGACCGAGCAGCCCCAGACACGAGGCTGCGAGCATGTCCGCGTTTGGTGGAGCAGATCGCCCTTTGTCCGCCCACTTGCTTTCTTATTATGTTTCCTTGTAAAAACGTTGACACTGGAGAAATAAAAGGACCATGCCCATTTCTGCCCACCTGTTTGCAGCATAACCAACCAAAAGCACTTTTTTTGACATAAAACCAATAGATATTAATTTGGATAATGATCTAGACTCGAAAGTAAGCGGAGGGTGAGATTAGAAAAGAATTACCTACTCGTAACTAATATGTATATCGTATAATTGTCTATGTCAAAAGACTTTTTATTTGTTGTTTTTTTTTTATGCACAGCAAAAATATTATACATAAATTAATGTTCAATATCTTGTACCGACCTGTCAGTGAGTGACAATTTTGGATACGTGAACATCCTAGCCTGCATAATTATGACAAGCTGAATAGATCAGCAAGTAACCGCAAACAGTATTAAATAGCAGATAATATACATATATGTGAGTATATTTATATTTTTAAATGCCGATTAGTTCAATTTATTAGCTCATTATATTTTAATGTGTAATATTCGCCGTCAATAACATCATACCTAGTTGTTTAAACACAAAGTAAATTCAACGTGTCAAACGTTGCATGCAGAACAATCGCCATTGGCATTATAATTAAAGCAGCAGCGCTTTCCGCGTGTCAGATCGTTAGTTTTATTCCATGACTGAACGGCGTTTTAAAGCTGTTTATGGTTTGGGATAATTTAAATAGCACGTATTCCCTATTGTCTATTTAAGTCAGGTGGGCATTGTCCTTTAATAATGAGATCATAATAAGAAAGGCAACCCGTTGAACCTTAAAATACCCAGTTGTGTGTCCTGCAGTACTCGTAACTCCAAAGTTGCTGCCATACCAAGTGATGACGTCTGTTCTCTGATTACTTTTTCGTTTGTGCAGATTATAATAAAATGTTGGTTTCTTTATGTTCACAAAATAAACTTCTTTTGAATATTGTATGTACTGTAATGAGGAACAAATTTTTTACTTAAAATCAAAACAATATTTGCCGAAATCAAAGACATTACGTCCAACAATGCTATAATGCATTGGAAGAACCTGTATAGGCGTATCCACGATAATTATACATAGATAGCTTTGGGCATCTAAAAATTCGTAAAAAAAACATACTGATCGTTTATTGAATTACTTCGAAGGGATGAGCATACAATGTCATGATATTTTCTAATGTTCATTTATAAAAAGTCAATAGACGTACCTACTATTCTGTTTTTATTTTAAATTGTATTAATAATCTGTATTAATACAGCCAACAGATTATCATCACTTTCTTCGCTAAGGTTTGACGTAGAAACAAAATAAAAGTAACCATTACAAAATAAAAACAGCATTACATTTTCGTTTTAAATGGCAATAATGACCTTAATGGCCTTTTAATAAAGGCAAGATCTTAAAATACATTTAATTAAAACGTACATGAAATGTGTTCAGGCTCTATGGACTTGCGACGACTGTATATCTCTTATCGTGACTCATTTTGTAGTTTGTTGTGAATGTACGTATTATGTGTATTTACTGAAATATTGCCAATTAATTGTAACTTTCTAATCTCTCCAGTGACTTGGAACATCGATACTCTCTGACCTTATTTAGTTAAAATTATGCTTTCGTGAGTTTGCTATTTTTAACACCGATTTCTCCTAAATATTACCGCAGTTAGTTGGTCAGAATATAAAACCGAATTCGGTTTTCCAATATGTCAAACTGTGTAAGCTTGCTAGGCGTATGTTTGGGTGAAGGACCCTGAAGTGGAAACCAAATCAAGGTTGGGAAGGTCACAATGAGACGTGACCCATGGCCCAGGGTGGGGAGGTTGCCTAATTCACAATCCACAAACTCTCGAATCGACCTCATTAATGAAAGTTAATTTGTTCCACATACCTGGTCCAAACTTTATTGGTGGCAACTTGTATACGTGCCGGCTTGTTAGCTTGAGTCAATAGAGGATTGCCTCTATCGAGCCGTGGGTGTCCGCCTTCGCCGCCACCCACACACCTCGCCCTCTCCTGTCACTTAGAGCACCCATAATATCCCCATTCATTCTTAGACCTCACCTGTGTTCATGTCACAATCACACTCTCTGCACATTTTGTTTCTTTTGATAACTGTTTTAAGCTTATCGCTCAATTTGACTATTCAATGTAGTGCTGTGTATACATTCTCAAGTGTTATTTCTGTCCGAAGTCACGAGAACCAAGCTTCGACATAAATTATTGTTTTCATTTTTATAAATATTATTAATTAGCCTCTTGTAAACATCTATCGCAGTGTATCTATACTAAGACATTGTGTAGGATGAAATATTTTTGGAACAACGCATGCAGATGTTAGATGTTAATATATAGTTACCCAATTATGTACTGTTTATCTTGAACGTATTGTAGTACAGAGAAATACTGATACGTATGAAGGTGTCCGGGAATTTTAACGTTCCTACTACACATTTAATACAATAGTTCCGATCTTTGACGACGTGGTATTTTTTACTTTGAACTGTTTAGTGGGAACGGATAGTATCATGAAACCCTTTCCTTTAATCCTACAAGTTTGCTTTCAAGCTGATCATTATTTTTTCTATTAAAAGTGCGTCATAAGATTTAATGTTAATGATTTCCTTTCTCAGGATTTCACATTGGACTTTTACTTCAGACAGTTTTGGACCGATCCCCGATTAGCATACAAAAAGAGAACAGGAGTTGAGACATTATCTGTGGGCTCAGAATTCATAAAGAACATATGGGTACCTGACACGTTCTTTGTAAACGAAAAACAATCTTATTTCCATATAGCAACAACCAGCAACGAATTCATACGTATACATTATTCTGGCTCAATCACTAGAAGTATCAGGTAATATCAAATATTACATATTTATTGATGTATTGGAGTTACATCACTGATTCTTAGGAGAAAATATTATAATTTCTAGTATTATAAAGAAGTTTGTCTATATTTCAGATTAACGATCACAGCGTCGTGCCCCATGAACCTGCAATATTTCCCAATGGATAGACAGCTGTGCCACATAGAGATCGAAAGTTGTAAGTATCTGAACTATTTCAAATAAGTTTGTCCGCCAGTGTGTGTGTTGTTGATAATCTTGTACATTAATCACAAAATGCTAACTTTGATAATACAATATTGTTAATGTTTTAGCTAATATGAGAGTGTTGCTGAACAACCGCACGCTTTGTGTGTCAGTTGCAACAAACGTAATTTTGTTTTTAAGAATCGTAATTTTCGACGGGGTCTATTAAGTTGTATTTAAATTTATAAATAAAATGCAGATCAACGCACTTTTAGTTACAGATGACCAAAAAAAATCTCTAATAATCGAAAGCAATATTACTTATACGTGTGTATTGTTCTCACCAAAGCAATCATTTACTTGATTCTTTACCACGATGCAAATCTATCACTAGGCTTACAGATATTGTGTTGTGATCACTTTCTTGTATCACAGATGCTACTCAGGGGTACCCTGTGAGCACAAGCGTACTACATAATCGTCGACACGTGCTGTGATTTCCCTCGTGTTTTCATAAGTTGGAACGTCTCCTTCTCGCATACAGCACCCGCAGAAGGCAGACTCGTAAATAGTAAGCCTTTGTTCTCACGAGCATTTAGCGAAAGAAATGATACTGAGACATCGACGCTGCGATATGCTGAGCGGGTCGAAGGAGGCGGGGGACGGTGGCGCCCGCGGGGTCTGCACAACCACCGAGGGCCGTGCCGCAGACGAGGCACCGCACACCCACACACCCTCGCACCACCGCCGCTTACGCTCATCTAACGCACAATAACTGACTGCACTCGCATGATCTTACATTTAACGCTTGCCTTACTAATCACTACGCATTATTATTTCATCTATTTATATATTAGCCATCATTATACCTAGTATAGTGATCTCATCATCATTTGTGGTCCTTTATCATCCTTGGAGGTAGTTTTGTATTTTATTGTCATTCATATTAAGCCGTACCCCAGTACAATATCGCGCCTGCATTCAACAAATCAATGGGTTCGGCTTACTTAGTAATTTCTCGCCGCAAGTCCCATCCTCGACACAGGCGCGGCCGCGTGAGTGAAACACGATCCTTCGCAGCGTAAGTGATAGCGTTTTGTGTGTTTGGCATGTCTCCGGAGTCGGGTACACAATGAGAGACATTCGGTACCATTGGAAAGATGGGGTGACCAGCGTCGGTATGAGCAACGAGGTGCAGCTGCCGCAGTTCCGGGTGCTCGGCCACCGGCAGCGCGCCACTGTTGTTACACTGACGACAGGTAACCGATCGCAGTAGCCGCTCTCCCAGCACAGCACGTTCATACCTCCGCCACCGACCCCGTCTCCCTCAGCCCGTGTGCAGACGATCGAAATCGCGACACAAGCACACACGCTAACTACATGACACGACAATCGCACGACGAGACGCGCGAAATCGAACTCGCGACTCCCCCGCTCTTACCCCAACCGAAAGACGATTCGTGTTGTAAAACCCATTGCGATGGGCCTGGGGTTGTTTCATTTATAATGTCCGCTGCGCACAGTCGGCTACACCATGCGGGACATCAGATACAAATGGAACGAGGGGCCCAACTCTGTGGGTGTTTCCAGCGAGGTGTCGCTGCCGCAGTTCAAGGTGCTGGGCCATCGCCAACGAGCTATGGAGATCTCCCTTACCACAGGTACTTGGGTTCGCGGGGGAATCTAAGAGTAGGGATCAAAGAAAAGATTTGAGACACCACAACGTGGAACACTGGACAGAAACAGCCACGATTCTTATCACGTCCTGCTTTTGTATTATTGCACAAAACACTATGAGTGGTGTGAAATAGTTTTTATGTCATGTCGTTTAATTTCTATTAAAAAGATATAATATCCAGATAAGCAAATTACTATATGTATGTCAAATCTCTATTGTGTCTTTTGTCTTAGCAGAAAACTTTTATAAAATTAGATTGAAGTTCTTTAAAGTTATGTTAACAAATAAAGCTCCTAATATTCATAATTAAATTCAGTTAAAATTCACTTCTTTTCAAACTTAACTGGTACTATTCTATCAAGAGTTAATAACTATTATATCTAGAGTTAATGGATTTGTAAAACTATTATCATACAAACTAAGAACCGTCCTAATATTATTAATAAACTTTTTGCAGGAAATTACTCAAGATTGGCATGTGAAATACAATTTGTTCGATCTATGGGATATTACCTTATTCAAATTTACATTCCGTCTGGTTTGATTGTCATCATATCATGGGTATCATTTTGGTTGAATCGAAATGCTACACCGGCGCGAGTAGCTTTGGGAGTCACCACTGTGTTGACGATGACGACACTCATGTCATCTACAAACGCCGCTCTACCCAAGATATCGTACGTCAAGTCTATCGACGTTTATTTGGGAACCTGCTTCGTCATGGTCTTCGCTAGTCTACTAGGTAATAATTATGTTTTATTATGTTTACCTATTCACTACTGCAAGGCGATTTACTAAAACTATGTCGAATGTCATTTTTTTTTATCCAAAGCGAATGTAACAGCAGAGCAATAGTTTGTCAACAAAATAAAAAATAACGTCGTTATGGATGCAATTCTCTTATCTTTACAGAGTACGCCACCGTAGGCTACATGGCAAAGAGAATACAGATGAGAAAACAGAGATTTGTGGCCATTCAGAAAATAGCGTCCGAGAAGAAAATACCTGTTGATTGTCCTCCCGTTGGAGACCCACACACGCTATCCAAAATGGGCACGTTGAGCAGGTGCCCACCCGGAAGACCATCGGTAAACTATTTATATTATAATTCCCCATAACCTGCTTTCAATGTACGTAAGTGTTTTCAATATTTCAAATGTGATTTTCAGGAGGTCCGGTTCAAAGTGCACGATCCAAAGGCTCATTCCAAGGGCGGAACCCTAGAGAATACTATTAATGGAGGTCGCAGTGGAGCAGAAGAAGAGAACCCAGGCCCGCCTCCGCACATTTTGCATCCTGGCAAGGTAAATAAAAAATATTATTTAAATTCCATCTATTATTTTTATAAAGCGATTAAAACTTAACATGCGATTTTGATTGCTTTGCGATTACAATGTTTAACAAGTGTTCCTTAAGTTAGCTGAGCGGGTATAATACTTCATCGACCAGCACTTTAAAAATCGATTTTATATCGTTAAAAACTACACACGTCGGAATATTTTGCGAAACATAAAAAATAGGTTAAAAATTAGTTTTTTGTAACATTCCAGGTTAGTTTTTATTTCATTTGATTTTAGAACTATGTAATTATTAAAAATTAAGAATTCAATTGACGTCACCTATAATGCGATTGTTTTAATTATATTCGAACTAACATAATTTCGAGCGATATTCCCTTAACTATCAATTTACGGATTCGGTTAAACACTTCGTAAACTTTTTATCACTCCCAGGGCACTTAAGATGAGGAGAATGATCCAACAGAATGATCTCAAAAATTCTTCGCCGACGGCTTATTAATTTGTATGTTTTTATTGTTTTTAATTAACTTTCATTAGTAACCTTAAAAAATCAAGAAAGTACAAATTTCACCTAAATCTCACAAAAATTTATATCAAATGTGATTTCATTTTATTTTTTTTACACTGCGTCAAATAAATCAAGCCACTTTCTTTTTTCACGTACGTATTTAATAATGGTTAATATTTATGGTAATATTATGGAACGAATCAATTCGAACCATGTATTGCCTAAAAATTTATTGAATAACCTTTACAATGAGGCTACATTATTGAATAATAAAAAAAATATTGGCTCTGAAAGAAAAATGCAAACTCCAGGCGAGCTCGGTGGTGAGCTACAGTTAATTTTGGGCCAGTTGCCGGGTATACCGCAGGTAACCGGCAACTGGCCCAGAATTAATTGTAGCTCACTGTACCTTTGAACGACTCAATAAACTCTGTTTGCCACTACATGTTGTCCGTCTCCAGCCTCCCGTAAACCTACAACTTAGGCAGCTTCCGTAGGTGTAGTATTCATTATCATGCTATTTGATTACACAGACACAGATAAAGACAACATTAACGCGTCTATTAGGTTATAATTAACAAAACCCCCAATTTAAATGTATCGGGACTCTCATAAAAGTTACCATCATATCTGTATACCTACATTATTGGCAAATAAATGATTTGATTTGATTTGATTTAACCTTTTCTTAATGAAGTACAATCAAAATGTCATAAGCAAATTAAATGCGATAATTTTATTCTACTCTTCAAACTTTAATAAAAATAAAAGTTTGACAACTTTCTATAAAGGCTAATAAATAACCTTTAAGGCAATATATGTTTCGAATCGATGAGTTTCATACTACTCAAAATAATAACCACAATGCGTTAAAAAAAGGAAGAGGCTCGATTTATTTACTCCCGAGTGTGTGTATTTCGAATATTTTAATATTGCAGAACAACGTTTCATCGAAAAATCTATCGTTTGTTTTGGGGTTCTTAGAATTAAATAATGTTTCATAAAATTAAAATCAATTAATCGGACAATTAATTTTTACTAAATTAATTTATGATATTTATAACTTTGATCAACATACAGTTAGTTAAAAATATTAAATAAATATAAATTCATTCAACAGCGTACATATTCCGTTCCTTTATTTTGTTAATACGCCTCAAAACTCGTCGAAATAAGTTCTATCGCCTCATACAAAAAAAAACATCACTATGTTTCTGTGAGCCATGCTAAGCGTTTTCAATTGTGTATTTATTTCGTGTCTGTGCGTACAATCGCTGCTTAAATATGTGGCATACTTAGAGAAGTCTTTTAATTTACAGGATATAAGCAAATTGCTGGGAATGACTCCTTCGGACATCGACAAGTACTCTCGCATAGTGTTTCCAGTATGCTTCGTATGCTTTAACTTAATGTACTGGATCATTTATCTGCACGTTTCTGACGTCGTGGCTGACGATCTGGTTCTACTGGAAGAGGATAAATAGAGGGCGCTGTACATAATCCACTTATTTTCCCACAAATGCAATTTAAATAATAATTTGAAACAAGTAATTTAACTAAATTATCCGCTCGTTCGTAGATCTATAGGAAACATGTTGACAGTAATTAATATGTAGATTTGAACTATTCATGAAACACAAAAAGTAATGTAATAATTTTGTAAATACTTAAAAGACCGAAAGATACTAATCGTCGGTCGATTTAGCGTAAGATCTATACTTTTTATAACAATCTGAAGTAGAATGCAAACGACTGAAGCTATTGTGTGTCGTTTAGAATTCATGTGAAACGACGCATTTTTGGCCACTGATATCAGATTTAGAAATATTAGAGACGATTCAAATTTTATAGAAAAACCTACTATAATTTTTGTATCCTAAGATCTTTTTTTTGCCGGAGAAGTTCGGAGGAGGTTGATTACAACAACAACATTATTTATTTCAGGCTACAATGACCCTTAGATATATACCTTATATACTGACATATATCAAGTAAATACAAAACTATGTTAGTGGCCACTTCACTTGTACTGATACTATGGAAATGGACATACGGGGAGCTGTCTAACCTAACCTAACCTAACTCAAAAATCACACATCAAACGGATGAACTCTTACCGCGCTATCCTTTTTCGCCCCTTTAGGGATGGGATTTTAAAGCCTGAAACAAGTAATTCTTTATTTTTTACCCTAAGTATGTAGATATACAGTTTCAAGTTAATTTGAATGTTTACTAATAATAATATACTCAGCACATCTATTAGTATCGAAATCATCCCATATCCCCTTTACCGCCCGATAAACCGATGGTGATAGTATTAAATATGATATCTCTTCTTTTTCTGTAATCCGAGATGCAATCATTAGTGCGCGAGCCGAGTACTTTTTGAATCGTCTTTATAGTTACCTATTTTATATAATTGAATGTCTAAATATCACTACAATTGTATGAGATTAATTACCTACAAAAGATCTGTATTCTTATTGGGAAATATAATACTAATAGGTATAAATCTGTTGTTGTTTTTACAGCGTACAAGTCATCGAGCATGTCAATATGTCAACCCCTACCTGCCAACGATACAAGCGTTTACATTTAAAAGTTCCTAAGAAATGTGGGGAATAGTATCTTCGCCTGTACGTGGGGGGTATAGCTCCCTAAAAACTGAATCAAGTTTCAAATTATTGTTATTTGTGTGGTAAAATGAGTGGAATAATGGAATATTCATAGTAATACGAATCTGATGCTCAAATTTCTCAGCTTGAATTATTTAATTAGTTTTAGTAAAATTTTGTAATTATGTCATAAAATTAGTAATTCGTTTATTCTTTGCTAATATCGTTGTAATAATATCATTAGGAATTTTGTTTTTAACTGTAGTTGCAAATCATTCCAATGTCCTTAACAAACTTTTTTTATTTAATATCGTTGTTTTACTTTCTAACTTGTAAATGATTAATGAATGTTTTGAGCAATTGATTTTGCTTTTCATCATCGAATGCGTGTTGAGTTTTGATATTAATGTTCTTAATGTTGTATGCTTAACATTGGTAATTATAAAACAGTTAATTACAAATAATTTACATCAGAAATCAGCAGCATTCAATTATTCTTAGAACATGTCCCTACGCTAATTGGAACAGGTAAATATTCACCAATTACCATAAATCTATTCTTATTTCCATCATTATGTCGGAGCAAATCAGTTCCATTAGAGGCATGCAGTCGCCAAACGTTAACAATTCTAAAACCCAGCATGTATGTTCCCACTTTCGTCATATTGTACTTTTTCAAAACATCGAATTTGATTAAAAAGTCAAGCTTTTTGTTTATCTTTCACTTTTATTGGAGTGCAGCAAATAATTGTTACTAAAGAAATTATAGTTATTCTAATTCATATCGTTAATTTTCGGCATACCATCACTAATTTGATTTTTATGACTTCTAACATAACTGTATTAAAACAAGTAATTTAGATTTGTGACAAATACTTAATGCCAAGTGTCTTTTTATCGGCAATACTGTATAAAAGCATTTGAAAGACTACAATATAACTTGAATGTGATAGCAATCGATATACCCAATTTACATCCCAAAATTAAATAACCTTGATTTCATTCAACAGTTATCAGATATAATGATCATTCCAAGTGAAGTAGTATTTTTTATCACTTGGAATAGGTGACATAGACGTGACTTCATGTTTCAATAAAAAGACTAGCATGCAAAATCATTCAAATGATTTTGTGGTCAGTTTTTGCGATTGTTCTTAAATTTCTCTAAAGATGGATTCGAATAACCGTCTAGTCTATGAATCCGAATATCCGGTCAATTTTTAATGCCTACTTGCTATGTTTAAAGGCGCTATGCCAACAACATGATAGTAATGTAAATATGCCTATAGAGAACTTCCAGTAGCTACATATTTGTGGAATACCTTCATCCCTTTTAAAAACAGTCATACCAACCTGCATTTAAGCCAACGTACACATGCTAGCCCACCTGTTGATGCAGATTTACTGTCACTAGTAACAATTATATATTTGGTTTAATGTAAACCGTATTTACTAGAAAAGTAAAGACATAGATTAGTCCTCCTGTATTTAAATAGTTTTACCTCTGAAAATATTTGCTATTTATTTACTAGCCGCACAATAGTCCATGCAATGCTTTAATAAATTAGTACAATTTAGATGAATTAGCTTTTTTTGCTCGCTAGTATTCTACTAAAGCAGTAGTTGAAGCATAATTGAGCATTAGAAATGCGTTGTTAATGTGGGAATATTATTAGTGGGCGAGTCACTAATCAAGTGATGAGTGCCGAATAAATGTTCCTGTCTTCACAACGTTATTAATTAATTTTCCCACCCTCGATTATCTGACAAGCAGGGCTCCTGTCTTCAGCTACGACTCACAATGGTTATGTTGTGCGTCAAGGGTTCCTTAAGGTTTGAATTATGGCAAATAGATAAAACACAACATTTTGGACGTAGTGATAATCCTGAAGAATTCAAGTTCAAAGTAATTATATCAAGTTGGTATAGAACACCTAACAGTAATCAATTTATGAGTGAAATGGAAATTGTTAACCTTACTTTTAATGGACAGACAAGCATTATGTATAATTAAAGAATATTGGATAAGAGGATGCCAACTAAAGAATTGCCAGGTACAATAGTACATACAAGGCGTACTGCTGAATGCTGTTATTTTGGATATATTTCCAAAACGTCACAGGTTTCGTCGACACATTTATTTCAGCAGTCCACCTTAAAAATCTTATGGAACCCTGTTCGTAAATAATGAAGTCTATTTGTCTGATTTGCGCGATAAAACAATTTTGGTTAAGCACCAAAAAAAAAAAACAAAAAACTTTCAAAGCTAGATTTAGTTATCTTATGTTTTAAAATATCAAATAAGTGTGATTTAAATCAAATCTATTGGCATTTTAGGAGTAAATTATGAAATGAACTCACTTTGTATTGAAATGTATACAAATCAACGCTTCATTGATTATTATAATTATTTAATTCCATAATTATATTAATACATTGTGGTAGATTTTAAAAAGTAGCCTCTGTACATTTTGGATGACTAATTTTAGGCATAATATTGTACCGTATAGGTACATGTTTAGCTCGTAATGTACATAAGAACATTATTTATTAATTAATTCATATAAACAGCACTCAATATATAAGGCACCGTGTAATCTGTGTATTCACTTTTTATTTCAATGCAATTTATTACGAATATGAAGGTCTGTTGTACTACTAAATAACAATTTTAGATTAAGATAGGCTGCTGGTAGAAGAAAATAGAAAGTAGATTTTAAGACGCGACATCAGCCACGTCTCTCCGAAACGAAATTCTAAAATATTTGTCTAGTGACTAGCAACTAAGTTTAAGACATATAGGTCTGAAAGAATGCATCTTAGATAATTATTGTCTTAAATTAATATAACTATGTGTAGTTATGCACTTTAAAAAGTAAATCACTCATACTTCGGGACACATTCAAGATGTCAGCAAAACTACGTTTAACTAAAATTGAAATCAATACTACATTGAGTTGCATAAGTAAACTAGTTGTTGTTGGTTTATTAAAGATAAATCTACGGAAACGGATGATTTACTGATGTATGAAATCGTTAGATATACGTAAGAGTAATATGTACTTACTATAGTAAATCTTTTCTGAATGTTAGAATCAGTAGAAAAGTGAATTAAATAAATCTCATCTTTATTCATACAATGTGTTAAAAAAAAACCTTGTCCAATCCGTGAGGGTATTATTAGGTATCGGGATTAGATTCTATTTATGTAATACTTTTTGCTAACAAGTAAAAATAGTACCCCGATTTTAAATAAAATTAAATAATTTTATTTAATAAAATGTTCTAAAATGAGGAAACTAAAACATCTATGGCAACACACGGGCGCGAGCGGTCGCTTCTCGGGTAGTGGACATCACAAAAAAATTACAATTAACATACTTATGCCGAAGATGGTGTTATCAAGTTTTAAAAGTTTGTTTGAATTAAAGGAAACGGTAGTAATTTGGGTCAAAAATAATGCATTATAAAATTCATGAATAGTTTTACTTTCACGAATATTTTTAATGCTTCTTATTCTATTTGGTAATGTCATTGGTATACCTATATGCCCTTTTCGGATCGTACAGGGTTTTAACATAATGCGTACAAAAAAGTTTTAAAATTGGAATTTGATATTTTGTCGTATCAAGAAACAATATAGTTGACTAGTATAAATTGGTTCAGCTCCAAAAATAAAATGAAATCGAGTACCTGATGAACAAAATTGCTTAGAAATAAAGAAACGTCACGCTTGTGACTCTTATAAGTCAAATGAATTCTTACAATATTAGCATAATCTTTACTAAAGAATTTTCACCATCTAACAAAAACCTACCTACCCACTGATCCTTTCTATCGTATATATTATTATAACACTAGTGTCCAACATTTATTGATGTATCTCTCTGTATGGGCGCTCCCATTGTTATACTGTAGTTAAAACTATTTTCGTAACACGAGTGCAGAAACATTGAAACATCAGCGGCAATTTATACTAGTCTTGTGAAACTTTTACTTTTCACTATCTTAAAGATTTTCTGTGCTTTTTTATATCCTTTTATGATTATTAGTTAGTTTCCCTTTCCTTCTTCATTTAAACTAAAGATGAAAAGACTTATAACTGTACATCTAAACCACTATACCCTTGCACACTCTGATTTCACTCTCCCTGTATGTTTTGCTGATTCTTCGCTAAACTATGTCGGTATTGAGATATTCGAAGTATCGAAAACATTTAATATTATCAACTCCCAGTTTCTAGATCCTTCGATTGATTATGATGGTGGATCATACTCTATAAAATGTCCTACTCTGTGGTCATGTTATAATTAATGTTACAACTACAATGTAAAGAAAACGTACATACAAATTATTTTTTATAATATTGGTATGTGCCGCAAATAAATTTGGAGAGATCTGTGTAGCAACGGGATCTATTTATTAATATACAAAATACAGACAATTAAATAAGAAACTAACTAATAATGCAGCAGTAAGTCTTTTTATCTATAGACAGTATTTTGAGAGTGTTTACGATTGAAATAGTTTTATAATAATATTGCAAAAAATAATAAAATATAATAAAAAAACCAAGAATGGCCTACCAAGCTGTCAATCACATTTTAAATAATGTCATAAGATATTATCTATAACAATATGAGCCTAGGTATTCATAAGGTGGATACATTAAATTAGGACTACAACTACACTGATCAAAATTAATAAGATTGTATCCAATAGTTATCTATTTATGATTGTATCCTATTAGTGGGTTAATTAATATACAGGGTGAGTTTCGGAAGGAAGGAAGGCGAAAGCCAGAATCTTGAGAAATAAATAAAAGTAACTCGGTATTGTCCTGCCAAGGTTTATCTACGATTCCGCAATTAAAGCAGTTTCTTTACCATCTACCATGCAGATTTCTTAAAGAAAACTTTACAAATTGCTTCATTTGTCAAAAAGCGACGGTTTAGTTAAAAACTCATTCTGTATTTTAAAACTGGGGAATTTGCATTACCTAAAACCAATAAAAAAAATGGACACCGACGACACACTGGGCTCAGATATAACATAAGCAATGCCATTTCATACATGGTTGCTACAATATTGTTAAACAATTTAACGAACGCCAACAAACTAATTTTACAAACAGAAAATTTATCTTTAGAAACCTGTTTGTTTACCTTGCAGTTCTTACAATACTTGTTGTTTCAAGAAAAATAAATATTACGTTTCGAAACAAAGAAAACAACTCCACTTACCATTAGAAAATATTATAAGAAATATAAATTTTGTAAAATCGTAGAACATAAGGTAAATATAAACAATAATTATAACACGCAATAATCATGCCCCTATATTAATAATATTACAAATAAAAGAATGTACCCTAACCATTTTAAACATATATAGATATTCTGAAGAGACGCTAGATAACCTTTGAAAGATGTTAAAGAATTGAATGATAAAATTGAACGCACGTGTCTTAGATATTATAGAGTTTTATAAATAGATTTACAATAGTTATAAATACCTATAAATAGCCACAAGTTCAAGGAAGGAGGAAATAGATGACCTCCCTTAAAATTTTTATATAATATGTAGTACTTTTTTTTGTTGAGGACTATATTGGTATTTCAAACAATACGTTTTTGAAGATGAGCATCATACTATTCTGGTTAAAAGCAAATATGTATGCCTTCAAAAAAGTTGTGTTGCCATAACTACCAATTAGAAACAGCCGTAAAGCGCATGTACCAAGGTTTAAAAAACATGAATCTTTAATAAAAAGCTTAATTTCAGCTCTTTTATGTTCACAGCAATGGAAACTGTCTTAATTTTGGAGCTAAATTAATTATTTAATATAATTATATTATATGTATCATGTTCTAGTTATACATTTTTTTACATATATAAACAATAAGCAGTCAATTAAGTAAAAGGATTATTTATTATTTTCAACCATATTCCAAGGTCCATTGTTCTGGTTCCTGAAATACAGGTACTCCAACCTAGCTCTGAAGCCAGAGTCTCACATTTTTGTAACCTGCTTTTATGACAATTTAAATATTATCACACGGAAATTTATATATTTTGACTGTATTGTTTAATGAGCGGACTTATTTACTTCGTTGATATTAATTATATATATATACATATATATATATATATATATATATTAATTCCTAAAAAGCTAGAGTACGTAACAATAACTTTGACCGTAAACTTTAAATTTATTTACAAAGAAATAAAATAATAAAGAAAGTAGTTGGTATTTGTAGTTTATATGTATTATCTTATGTACACATAAAAAGTATTTCGCCACTAGTTAATAACGCAGTAATTACTTGTCGACAAACCAAATTACACTTAGAAACTTAACAAAAAAAAGTAACAGATATATTTTGAAAGGTAAACTAAAGGCGCTCCCAAGGCGGGAGCTTGCGCTTAGTGTAACAGATCAGAATCACCTGTATCGGTACAAAATTGAATCTTGGATAGTTACAGGCGAATGCTCCAGATGAGGAGCGCCTTAAAACCATCCTTCTTGTAACATTTCCTTTCTTGACTACACTATAAACTATAAACTATTTTACATGTACAATTTGTTTGACATGTGTATTTGCCTACTTACTATTTTTATGTAGAAAATAATGAACACGGACGTTTAATGTTATAAAGTGAAAAAATTAATAATAATGCTTTTAATTTTATTTAAAATCTTGACATATGTCATTGTCATCTCTTCCAATGTAAATCCGAGGTTACCTTCCTAGCGTTTTAACTTAGAGCTATCAGATATTTAGAAAATAGAATTAAATGATAAATATTAAGTTTATGCTCCTCAAAACTAAGTCTCTCCAATTTCTTCCATTTTACTGAAAGTTCTTCACAAAACTTAGTTGCCTCCAACGAATTGCATAGGCACTTCCGCATGTTTTATAAACTGCGTTACTTTAATGACATATTATAATCTAGCAAGTAATGTTAACTGTATTGCTCACACTTAACCTAAGTATATAATGTTGGAGAAATCATCTAGTCTCAGACTTATTGCACATTTCCAACACTCCTTACCTACTTCCAGATTATATAGTAAGTAAGGCTGCACTTTTGCTTTGAAAGATAAAACTGAAAATAAAGTAAAATTGACAACAACGTGAAGGAAACGATTTATTACCATGAATCGAATTTTTAACACACATTTTGGCAAGTTGCTAAAAATACTACCCATATAGAACAAACGAAATATAGGTAGAGCGAATAGATGATCTTACAGAAATAGAGTGTGATCATTATATAATCGTACGAGTAGAATCAATAAAATAGAACAAAATTAGAATAATAAAATTGTGAAAGCTGTTAACGAAAATGACAGATTTGATAAGTATTAAAACTGAACGTTTAATGTAATGATTGTTTGATTTGGAAGCTTGAATTCGAAAACCTCACGATATTTCTGCTATTCCAACTTAAAACTGATTGTAACACACACTATGTTTTGTTAATGAATAACTAATGTTCAACTTACATGCTTTACAAGCGCGCAGACATAGTTAATGTCAATATTATTAACGTGACGTTTTTTGTTTTGCCACTTAAACTTCTTAATTTATAGTAGCTTAATTTATAGTAGCTTAACAGTGGGGTCATTGCGTAACACACTCGCATTAATGCTATTTGTTTTGACAATTCAACAAAATTTATTGCGTGTTATACGTCGTCGAACCGACGAATTTTTAAAACTCGCAAAGTGTGTTACGCAATTAAGGCGCAAGTATCGTTATAATTTGCAACACTATTGTTATTTGTGTATGTATGAACGATTATTAATATGTAAAATGATAATGATAAATAAAACTTTTTCAAATAACTAGACTCTTTCTTCTTTATCTACAATCCTTTTTTAGTATCCTTTTTTCTTTATACAAATCCTACATAATTATCACCTATTACACTTACCGAAACAAACCTCTCATTCCCTGCATCACGCACTTGTTAAAGGAAAATATATGGCTAGAGATGGAAGTGACAACAAATTTAAGATTAGCCGGCAAGTCTTAAGTGCAGCCGCACTTTTAGCCCTTTGGCTAAAAATGAAGAATCTTTACAGCAATATTAAAATACAATTGTTACTGGCGATTTTAACGGTGCTACCTGGACGGAACAGCAGCCGTGTGTGGATGTGAAGCTGTGTCACAAACTATGCTCCACCTCTTATTCTGACGTTAAGCCACAAAACATGCAGCCTCAAAGACCTCTGCACTGCCACCGACGACACGGAGTTTTTTAGTCTGATATATAGAATACTGCGGTACCAGTGACAAAAAGAAGAATGCTAGCAATTTGATACAATCAACTTGAATGTAGCGCTCGCTGAAATATCTATTTTATATTTTAAAAAATAAATTTTCAATGTAATATTGACAAATAATGAGACAACCAATTTTTCCTCTGATTGTGGTGCTACCTACATCAATATTTTAAAAAAGAAATTTTCAATGTAATGTTGACAAATAATGAGACAACCAATTTTTCCTCTGATTGTGGTGCTACCTACATCAATTATTGAGCTTCATCTTTATCGCTACAGCATTTTACTCCATAAAAAATCTTAAAACTACTTTTTTCGTTCTGATATTTACCAATTTATGGATGAATAACGACGACCAAAAGAATGTTAACGAAAAACATTATTATGAAAATCGACTCAAAACTTTATCTGACAAAGCCAATCCATAAGACAAAAGAAAATCAACTTAGAAGAAAATAAAAGAATGCAATGGTATTATGTCAGAGTGACGAGGTTATTATTTGTTTATTGTCTCAAATTATTTTTCTCAAACATGAAACAAGTGTATTGTGTAAAAATGATTCAATTGATTTTTTAATTCGACAAAATTGAAACTGAGAAATCGATAAAGTTGGTTAATATGGTAAAGTTGCATACCATATCCCATTAACATCACCATAAATCTGTCTCTTCGCCAAGAAACATTACACAAGACCACTTTTCACAAGGCGATACTTTAAGACACAAAAATAAATTGAAATTATGTAGCTCAAAGATAACCATTTTCCATAAGTATAAATAATAATATATAATAATAATACCCGCCTATTACATTCCCACTGCTGGGCAAAGGCCTCATCTCATACAGAGAAGGCACGAACATACAACAACTAACGCGTCTTGGGTTGGCGATTTCAGACTTACATTCAATTATAAGCTCAGGTTTCCTCACGATGTTTTCCTTCACCGATGTCAGTTTTGTCCAAGATAAACATAGAAAATACTTAAGAATTGAAAAGAAAGATACACATTGGTTCTGGCCCGGATTTGAATCCACAATCTCGTGCATTAGAGGTGAGGCCTAACCTCTGGGCCGTCACGACATCACAAGTATAAACATTTACATTCAAATTTCAGAAATTATAATACAAACAAATCCTCCTGCTGCGCTCCACAAATTTTTTGGACAAGAGTACCTACATAAGTACACACATCCCATGTACAGATGAATCCCACAGCTAACATTGAAGCAGAAATCACCAATTTGGAGCCAGATATTTTGCAAGAATTCAATATACCGTAAAACAAGTACAAATTGACCGATTACACATATTCATCTTCATGTCATCGATTAATAAAATTTCCATCATATTTTTTCATTCCTATCAAAATGGCAGCCATTTCACACTAACACCTTAAGAATACTAGCACTTCAATCGAGCGTCCTATAAGTAAAACCGCGGCAAACCATAGTTCTTTAAACAGGGCAATACTCAAACGAGTAATACGCTTTGTACGGCGGGACTTTACAAAACGAAGGATTTTTGGCGATGCTGATGATAGCTCATTTGGGATAGCGATACATCAAGACAGCAAATGACCGCGCTTTAGTTGGTTAATTTCGAAAACTATTGAACTTTCAAGCAATTCGATTCTACCAATAATCTTAGAGCACTCGATTTAAATCTTGTCGCTACGACACATCTACGACGACGATCTCCCAAACTCACAAATACTAAAAAAATACATCACTGACAGATACATGCGCTTAATTTTTACGATTTCACGTTTGTATACTTAGTATCAATCATAATTTTTATAATACCTGATGGAAAAAAATCGTGGTCATTGTAAATGACGTTTGCAAAGATTTCTTGACAGGCTCAACGTTAACTTTTTTTGTACAGTGCCAACCATAATAATTGCTAGAAAGTAGTTTTGAGTTTTAATACCTCTTTTCGTTTAATACTGCTATTTTTGTACAGCTTTTAGAAAGCAGTTCTGGCGGCATCCGTTCAGAACTGGCAACTGGGGCCTATCACCACCTCAAGACGTATATGTCCTGCAAAGCGCCATCTTTTTCTCACACTGAACTAGATCAGAGGTACTTAACTACGAGGAACTTAGTTACGTACGCATAGACCCTACCGCCACCTGACGAAGTATCTAGAGGTCAGGCTATCGCTTTATGTCTAGATATTGTGACGTTTGTACATAGGGGAAAGAGGAAACCACAATGTGGTATTGTTTTTTCCCAAGTGTTCTGCAATGTTGCCACACTTCTAAGAATATTTCCCATTGACAACGGTGTTGAATTTTTTGTTGCCTTATCAAGTGTTTTTTTTTTATTTAGGCGGAGCTAAATAATAACAGCTGCTCGGACCAATTTTGAGGTTGAGCTGCGTTTGCCTAGATTGGTTCGTGGATAGGTGACCAGCAATTACATACCGAGTTTGCTCCGTGCCTCGGAAAGCACGTTAAGCCATTGGCCCTGGCCTTCCCTGTTGGAAAATAGTAAGTACCGTGAAACTTTTGGGAACATAATAATAATATGTGGCAACACTAAACGTCAACAGACGTCTTGTAATTTCATTCCATTTTATTTTCGTTAAATAATTATTTTTTAACAGTCTGGAAAATGAAAAAATGAAAATGGCTTCATTTTACTATAACAATAGTAAAATGAAGCCATACCGGGGAACGTTTTGTTTTAGGCTTATAATGACATTACTTTGTTTACGTTTTTTGTTACGCGCATCATTATTAAGTAAAGCGCTGACACAAAGGCACGAGGCACAACGCGTGCGCATCATCGACCCAGTTGCTACGAGGGGAAATTGCTGACACAGAACACGAGGCTTGAGGACACCGTCTACGAGACCGAGCTCGCGCACTTCGTATCCACCATCGATCGGGTCAATTTGTATTTCCAATAATTGTAATTTCTTTTTATTAAATAAATTATATTGTTATAAATTCGGTTTTTTTTGAGTCCTCGGGCAGTAGCCTACGTAATTGGCGCAGCCGGTAGGATTCCCGGGTCGTACTTCCGATTACCGGTATATCGCACCGCGTTCGCTACGATATACTCTCAACGTCGCACCGGGATATCCTGAACATCAACAACGAGACTACGCCAGAGATCCAGACATCGATACCGCTCAACGAAGACCAGAATGTTCATGTAAGTCCGCTGAATTTTCTTAGTGTTTGCTTGCTTCCTTTTTGTGTGTAAATTCCATATACCTTATCCAACATTTTTTATCCACGTAGATCTAGCATTCGTAGGTTAGTTAGTAGTAGGAATAGAAGTATAGATTCTAGGCGTGATAATAGTCCTGAAATTGAACCCGAGGTGGCCGATTTAGACGGCATATTTAAAGCCCTCCGGTTAGTTCCCGATTTTGATGGGAATCCGAACGTACTTACCAGGTTCATCAAAGTTGTGTGACCAGTTAGTAGCTGAATTCATCCGAGAGGGGCAACCGTTAAATAACAGAGCGCTTCTAAATGGCATAATGAACAAAGTTACGGGGCCTGCCGCTCGTCTGATTAAAGCAAAAGGTATACCCAATGACTGGGCAGGCATACGTAGTGATCTTGTAAATAATTTTGCCGACCAGCGTGACGAGACCGCTCTCTACAACGATTTGGCTTTACTCACACAGGGTTCAGGCACACCGCAGGAATTTTATGAGCATTGCCAGGGTCTTTTCAGCACTGTCATGACATATGTTTCATTGCACGATACCCTAGATTCAACTATTGCGGCCAAACGCGATTTATATCGCAAACTAACTTTGCAGGCCTATCTTCGCGGTTTGAAAGATCCTTTAGGCTCGCGTATAAGATGTATGAGAACAGAAACCATTGAGAAGGCTCTAGAGTTCGTGCATGAGGAGACTAATACTATGTATTTGCAGAGCAGAAACGATAACTTGTCGGATAAAAAATCCTCAGCGCGAATGCCACCTAATCAACACAACGAAATTAACCATAAAATGCCGGTCCATCCAGGTAACATGCTTGTTCCGTTTAGGCCTAATCCTTTTAACATGCCCGGACCGCAATTCATGCCCCGGCCCTGGCCATCTCAGCACCAACTCGGAAGGCCTTTTAATTCAAATAACATGCAACCACGTGGCCCGACCCACACGCAACAAGTATTCGGTGCACCACCGCCTAATAATAATCAGGGTGGTTCTGGATTCAGAATGCCCCCAAGAAACCAATATCCGCCGAATAACGGTCTTAAACCAGGACTACTTTTATTTTGACGACTATACATATGACCATGTCATACCGGAACAGACCGGCGGGACTAACGACAATGACAAGACAGTTACTGCCGACCAACAGCAACTCAACTAGTCAGGATTTTCAGAAAGCTCCGAAGTCAAACAGCTCAGGATAGAATTAAATTTGCAAACCCAGAGGCAACTACTGTTTGTTCGTATCCATAGCCCTCCACTTAACTTTCTAATAGATACCGGTGCAAACCAATCATTCATCAGTCCAGAAGCAGTCCAGACTTATTTCCCGCACATACCTCTTAACTCCGATCCATTCGAGGTTACAAACGTTCTTGCCACAAGCAGGAGTGACTACTCCATTAATTTACCCTGCTTGCCCGAATTCGGTGACACGGAATCAATTAAACTATTCGTTTACAGATTCCATGATCGCTTTGATGGTTTGATAGGAATGGATCTACTTACCAAATGGGAGGCTAAGTTAGATTTGAAAGATCTTACATTTATAACCAAATTTACAACTCTCGAAATTTAAATCTATATGAGGAAATCATACCAGCAGGAATTTCTAAACTAATACGGTTACCCATTAACGCACCGGGTCGTGATGTTTTTGTAGAGGAACAGATAATTTGCAATTGTATTATATCCGAATGCCTGACCACCGTTTCTAATAGCCGCGGTATAGTCGAAGTGACTAACCCAACCCACAACGACATTATATTTTCACTAGACCATGCCACCCAGGCAACGATACTTAATGTTGAATGCACCGAGCAATTATCACCTCGTGCTAAAGATGTTACATCCCGGTTACGCACCGATCATCTAAACGAGGAGGAAAAGGCAAACTTGCTAGCACTGTGTTCAAAGTATGCCGACGTCTTTTACATTGAAGGCGAGGCATTAACCTTCTCCAACAAAGTAAAGCACAGCATTAAAACTACAGGTGAAATTCCAATTTATACTAAAAGTTATAGGTATCCGTTTCTACACCGCCAGGAAGTTAGTGATCAAATAGCGAAGATGTTAGATCAGGGAATCATTAGGCCGTCCGAATTCGCATGGAGCTCACCAATTTGGGTCGTACTAAAGAAAGGTAACGCCTCTGGAAAACAGAAATGGCGTATAGTTATTGACTTTCGGAAGCTAAACGAAAAAACGATCGATGACAAATATCCTATTCCGAATATTACAGACGTACTGGACAAATTAGGCAAGTGCCAATATTTCACTACTCTTGACTTGGCATCAGGTTTCCACCAAGTGGAAATGAACCCCAGTGACATTCCCAAGACCGCCTTTAATGTTGAACATGGGCATTTTGAATTTTTGAGGATGGTACTAAAAAATTCCCCTTCCACATTCGAACGAGTGATGGATAACGTACTCAAGGGACTACAAAATGAAATATGTCTCGTCTATCTTGACGATATAATTGTATTCACTACTTCTCTCCAGGAACACATGAACAACCTAGAGAGGGTGTTCCAGAGGTTAAGAGAATCTAACTTTAAAATCCAGTTAGAAAAATCAGAGTTCTTAAAACTCGAAACCGCATACCTAGGTCATGTCATCAGTACCGAAGGGTTAAAGCCTAACCCAGTCAAGATCACAGCTATTCAAAATTACCCCATACCTAAAACACCTAGAGAAATTAAACAGTTTCTCGGACTCCTCGGTTATTACCGAAAATTCATTCCAGACTTTTCTCGTATTACCAAACCTCTGACACAATGTTTAAATAAAGGAAAAAAGGTAACTTTAGATTCAAACTATATTAACTGTTTTGAGAAATGTAAGACTTTACTGAGTAACGACCGCATACTTAAGTATCCCGACTTTGACAAAGAATTCGTATTGACCACAGACGCCTCCAATTTTGCAATCGGCGCGATACTCTCACAAGGTCCTATTGGCTCAGACAAACCCGTAGCATACGCTTCACGGAACTTAATGAAAGTGAAGTAAATTACAGTACGATAGAAAAAGAATCACTAGCCATTGTATGGGCAACAAAATACTTTCGGCTTTACCTCTTCAGACGCAAGTTCAAAATAGTAACAGACCACAAACCATTACAGTGGGTCATGAGCCTCAAGGAACCAAATTCACGATTAACCAGGTGGCGGTTAAAGTTAAGCGAATATGATTTTACCGTCATCTATAAAATGGGGAAATACAACACCAATGCCGACGCTCTTTTTCGTGTTGAGATCCATAACGAGGAGGTTAGTTCGATGATTGCAAACGCAACTGACAGACCACCATCCCTAGCTAACTCCAACACCTTGACAGCACACACCTCTGAGGAAAACCCTATACTTGAAATACCCATTACCGACGAACCACTTAATAAATTCCACCGACAGTTATGTTTAACCGTTGTAGGCGACTTTAAAAAACGGACTACTGCAACTAAGACATTTGACACCCACACTCGAACATCAGTTCAGTTATCTGAATCCAACCTAGAAGAAGATCTGATTAACGCCATTAAAGAGTACGTCAACCCTAAAATAAAAACTGCCCTGTTAATAAATCTACCACTTGCAATGTACAACATAATCCCTTTGTTACAAAAATATTTTAAAAGTTCATCTATGAAATTGGTATTGGCAAAAAAGGAACTTGAAAACGTAAAAGAATACCTGAGGCAGCAGGAAATTATTCGTCACTACCACGAAGGCAAGACCAACCACCGTGGTATCAACGAGTGCTTTCTAGCTTTATCTGTTAAATATTATTGGCCTAAGATGCGAGAACACATAACCAAATTCATAAATGACTGCACAATATGTGGGCAAGCAAAGTACGATATGAGCCCTATAATGCAGAACTTCAATATAGCGCCCCCGGCCACCAGACCGTTTGAAATAATACACATGGATAGCTTCTCACAGAATGAAAAATACGTAACATTCATAGACGCCTTCTCAAAGTACAGTCAAGCTTACCTCCTTCGAGATGGGACTGCAGTTAGTATCATACAAGCTTTACTAACTTTCAGCACGCATCATTGCCTACCACTAACCATTATTACAGATCAGGGGACCGAATTCACCAACCAGATGTTCTCCGAGTTCTGCAAGGTTCATAAAACAATTCATCACCAAACACTCGCATACTCACCTAACGCTAACGGTAACATTGAGCGCTTTCACTCCACCATACTGGAACATCTTCGTATTTTGAAACTAAAACACAAAGATGAGCCAGTTGTACATCTGATGCCATATGCTATCATAGCGTACAATAGTTCAATCCATTCCTTCACACGATGTAAACCATACGACCTTATATTAGGACACACTGACCCACGAGACCCGACTGACATTGATCTGACAGACATCTACTGCAACAATATACAGAGACACATAGGGAACGTCTGCAAAAAGTATACGAACTAATTAATGAGACGTCTCTGGCCAATCGAACGGCGCTTATAGAGAGTCGTAATAAAACCCGTGAGGATGAGGTCGACTATGAACCCGACCAACAAATATTCATCAGTAATCCCTACGCTAGTAGATCTAAACTCGCACCCAGATATAACCAAGACACCGTCCTAGCTAATTTACCTATCCATATTTATACCTCCAAGAAAAAGGGACCTATAGCAAAATCTAGACTAAAGCGCGTCCCTAAAACCGCGAAATTGTTACAGGATACCCCTGATGCTGTCACTTAGCCTAACATGGGCGCAGGAGATCAACCTTGAACGACTTGAGAACGGACCTGGACTATTGCCCTTCAAACTAGGGCCCATGAAACTCATTACTCACTATCATACATTCCTGCAGAACATTGAACTAACAGACATGGACAACAATATTAATGAAATACGAACCCAACTTATTAAAGCCACAGGCACAGACTAGACAATTACACTCGCACCTTATACGAACTCCAAATAGATAGCTTGAACGCGAAATTAGACAAAGCCTCATCTCATCTACAAAGCCTAAAGCCCAATCGATTCAAGAGAAGTTTAATAAATTGTCTCAGATCCGTAATAAAGAGCATTACAGGAAACCTGGATTATACAGATGCCATCAAGTTCGATAACGCCCTTAAAGCCCTCATTGATAATCAGCAACAGATAGCCATTGAGCAAAATCATCATATAAGCCTTAGCAAAGGTTTGATGAATGAGCATACAAATATTATTACAAAACTAGTAGAAAACCAAGTACAATTAAATGACAGTCTGCATATTTTACTTGACGCCGATAAGTATAAACAACATAACCTCATAAAATTTGCAAAGTTTTCGCAAATACTGCAAATAATTAGCAATAACGTAGATAGTCTATTAAGCGAATTAAGTAGGTTAGAGAACGCGATAGCACTTTCCGGTTAACTGCATACTCATCAGTATCCATGTTAAGTACAGAAATATTAAGCAATATGATACGCAAACTAAGCTCGCTTTATAATAAAGACCAATTACTAGAATTAGAAATTAGAGAGTATTATGACATCATTAAACCCTTAGCTTATTACCGTGGAAGTCAAATAGCTTTTGCATTTAAATTTCCCATAACGTCTCCACTAAAATTCCTGTTGAACAAGTTAGTAATTGTACCAAACAGAAATAGGCAAGCCATCATCCCGTCCTATCCATTCCTAGCAATCACTGGAAACATTCATGCGTACATAGAGGCAGAATGCCCGAAGGTAGCTTCAGAGTACCTCTGCGAAGAAAAACTCAACCACCAAATGAGAACCCATCCAGACTGCATCTGCGAAATCATTGGAAGTCAAAAACCGCGCAAATCATGCAACACGATTACTATCAGCCTGACGAAGCCCGCAATGGAAAAGTTAGATGACCGCCGCTACGCTCTCGTGTTCCCGAAACCAACACAAGTCCAGTTAATCTGCGAACAGGAAGAATCCATAACCCTGGCCGGAAGCTTCCTAGCCACTATTCCACATAATTGCAAGCTACAAATAGAAGAGTTTACCATCGTCAACATTAACGAGCACATTAGTGGACAACCCATGAAGATAAGCAGCGTGCCAGATGATATCGAAGGATCAACCATGCCACCCCTTCAAATCAGTTCCATTAACTTAAAGAAGCTGAACGACATTCAAGATAGAATAGACTCACAGAAGCCAATCCATTGAACCAACCTCAACTATTTACCATACGACAATTCCATTCTATAGTACACCACTGGGCTTATTTGCACTGGGAGCCATACTATCATACCGAGTCCACATCCGCCGAAAGAAGCAGATGACAACTCCAGATGAAACCATATACGCCGAGCCTGAAACATCTGAAACCCGCCGGAACCAGCCGGCATCCAAAGATCAATCTAAACTCTCGATATTTCATCAAAAATCGTCTCAAAATCTGAAATAGTCGTCGATCTGAGGGGGGAGGTGTTACGCGCATCATTATTAAGTAAAGCTCTGACAGAAAGGCACGAGGCACAACGCGTGCGCATCATCGACCCAGTTGCTACGAGGGGAAACTGCTGACACAGAACACGAGGCTTGAGGACACCGTCTACGTGACCGAGCCCGCGCACTTCGTATCCACCATCGATCGGGTCAATTTGTATTTCCAATAATTGTAATTTCTTTTTATTAAATAAATTAGTTTGTAATAAATTCGGTTTTTTTTTGAGTCCTCTGGCAGTAGGCTAAGTAATTGTACCATGACCTCCACAAAACAATATTGTTTTACTCCTGTTTAGTGCGGGGAAGGAACGAACGATTTATAAGATTTGTATATTCCTTGCTATAACATGAAATAAACAACTAGCAATATAAACTGTATAGCGCTATCTCTTTCACAAAAAAGCGGTCCGAATCCTATTCCGAAGTAATAGACTTGAAGCAAAATATAATTTTAAATGCTATTAAAAATATTAACTCCTATCAAAAGCTCATTAATATGAGTAAATTACATGAAATACATACAAATATTGTAGATTTGAGAAAACAGAAGAAAAACAATTACCAAAATTAAAAAAAAAGGTCGTGGCTGCATAGCTTATCCCATAGTGGGTATCGGTACATATCATACCATTATACATGCCAACTTATCTGCGCTGACGGGAAAAGTCGGAACTAAAATAAATGTACCAAGTTTGACATACCCATGCAAATTTTCTTGACAAGCAACGCCACCGCAGTATAAAGCATACTTAAAGTGGTCATACTATAAGTGAACCATGAAGACGGGAACATTATTCAAAACTCTGTGGCTATATTTTCGAATGAAGTCTGACAGCGGGATTCTGTGTAATATTATTTTTATTTTTTTTAAAACACGTTGCCCCACTCTAGGAATTTCTCCTGTATCATGGGTGCGTTTACAAACATTTAACCTCACATACACAAACAGCCAGACCCGGAACAACTACCTGTAGATCATACAAATATTTGTTCCGTGCGGGGATCGAACCCACGACACGCAGCGCAGCAGCCGATCGCTCAGCCACTGCGCCAACCGTGCCGTCAATAATTATTCACTATGAGCACGAAGCTTAATGTGTAAGTAACATATTATATGACTATTTTAGTTACAATGCTTCAATTCATACTTTGTGCTTTATAATTTAGTCCATTTTTATAATGTTGCAGACGAAGAAATCAGCGTGTGTCGATCCGGCAGCTCAAGTTGCTTCACGATTTCCTCATAACTAATAAGGGTATCGCTACGTCTTATAATCGCTCTTTACAAGCCAAAGACTACGCGAAAAGAAAATGGGCTGAAATAGCAGCAGCTTTAAACGCACAAGGTGATGGAGCGCATAAATCAGGAACTGAAGAGCTGGTGTAAAGTAACTATCTTTGGAGGTTTTATTTTTGGCCAAGTATATTTTATATCAATACTAAATTAAATTCAACTATATTTCAGTATTGGGTGGACTATAAAGCCAAAATTAAAAGGAGAGCTGCTGCGGTAAGGGCTTTGCATGGACGGACGGGAGGAGGGACTTGCACTGAAAGCCTTTTGACCGAAATAGAAAGAAAGTTTTTGCAAGTTCTGGACGCCAGGCGTGCGAGTGAAACCGGTAATCTATAATAAGTACAAGTATATTTATTGATGTTTATAGTGTAAACTAACCAAGTTATCTTTTTTGCAGCCTCCAGAGATTGGCGCTGCACCATTAACCAATTCCGATATTGCCGATTCCATAGAGTCCGAATCCATTTTACAAAATTTAATTGTACAGCCCTATAGTAATTTAGACTATCGAAATTTCCAACCACTTCTTGGTCCAAGATACAATGCCCCTCTCCCCCAACAGGTCTACAACTCTCAGTCTCTCCCCACCTCACCCCACCCTCTCACCTCTTGCAACATCACCAATCCGGTCCCCGCGACGCCGGCGTCGAAGGCGTGAGCCCCCTATGTCCCAGGCAGCCGCAAGACGTGCCTTCTTCCGTTCGGCACAAATACATGCGGATGCCGCGGTGAGGACTAGTGAGGCAATGGAATCCACGGTTGCCATCTTATTGCGCATCGAAAGGTACAAAATTGTTATTTAAATATGGTTTACCACCCTCAACCACAACAATTCCCTATAATTTGATATTTAATTATTTTTTTTTTCTTTTATTAAATACAAGTCTGGCAAAACTAGAAAAATGAAATAAAAAATATTTTTTATATAAAATCAAATATATTTCAAACCATAAAATAACATAACTATTTTAATGTTTATTATTATATTTACAACAATACACGAAAAGTTAACCTTTTAATTGCTTTAGAACTTTCCTTATAAGTAATTCCCAGGAAAATGAAACCTTACCCTAGTTAGTAAGGGTTCATTTAAAAATATGGGAGTTCTAAAAAGCCTAATAAATCTCAATTATATTTTCTATTTCAGGATTTTCAATGCCGCCTTTCCCGCACAAGTTGAACGAGAGCACATTGAGTAGCCTATTTATTTCACAGATTTTACTTAATAAATTTACACCTAGAATAGCGCTTTTTTGATTTCGTACTTTCACTATAACACTAGATAAGGGTTGGTGTTTCCCAACTGACTACTCAAACTCAAAGCATTTATTTCAATTAGACCATTACAGAAACTTTTGAATGTCAGAAAAACAAAGAAAGCGAAGCTACAGTCACAGACACAAGGCATAAAACTTGTGAAAGTACTGTAGTTGATCATTCCAAGGCGTAGATCTCTATGGAGAAGAATGGCCAAGACACTCCTTGGACACACTTTTCAATCAAAATATTGCTACAAAATCTTTGTTACATCATTCATGAGGAGACTATATATTTATGTGAGAACGATGTATAAAGACGTGCAAGTTAAGAGTGTCCAGAGTAAAAAGATATAATTAATAGTTCAAAAATAAAAATAAACTATGGCAGCTAAGAGATTACCAGTCCCTACTGACAGCACCCGTTCACGAACATGGCGCAGCGCCATGCAACTAACTCAACCATAGAAGGGAACTAAATGACCCGACACACCCGCCACCATCAACGAGACATTTGAGTGAGCATGACATTCTCTCAGCCACCTGGCCACATTCAAGTCAATGAAAGATAAATAAATGTAATAATAATATATTTATTTGCGTAAAACATGGTATAAAAAGTTCTTACAGTACAAAAATAGAGCAGACATGTTTTGCCAAGATTAAACATAGCATGCAAATATTTGTAATAACAATTTCCTTCACAAAATTATTATATATGTATTACAACAACGCTATTTTCGTTCTAGGAATTGTTTTATAATCTAGAAGTTATTAATTAACCATTCATACAATTTATTCTTAAATGTATATCTATATATACCAGCGTTGAGCCAAGCATTTTTATCATCAGTGTAATCCCCCAACTTATAATATGCTTGCCTACATAGTGTGCGTTTGATACACGATTTATTTTTCGTATCATTCAGTTGTAGAATTTGGGGAGGTATTTTATTGTAACATTTTACACAGTATCCCATGAAAGATGAGTCTACTTTAGCTAGCCTGAATGCTGGCTGAACTATTTAGGACCTTAATTCAGCCTTTCCCAAAGACGCTGCACAAGAGCATTTCTAGTGGCTCATCCCTGCTGCAGAGCAATGTTATTGCGTCGCTGTACACTCGCATTTTCATGCACCCGTAATTCGGCTTCTAGAAGCAAAATTTCGTTGCTTACTTGATCCACAGGTAAGTTAGCCTGATTACAAATGTTGTGTAATATAACACAAGCATTTATAATCAGGCCAGCTACTTCTGGCGAGTAATGCAGAACTCTGTGAACAAGTAAGCAACGAAAACGTGCTTTTAAAAGTCCAATAGTGCGCTCTACAATATTTCTTGCGCGGACGTGCAGCTTTGTGTAGTGGGCTTCGGGCGAGTTTTCCGCAGCATCCAGGATTGGAGTCACCATAAATTTCCTTAATGGATATCCAGAGTCCCCTAATGATAAGAAAAAGTTTTTATTATTGTTTACAAAACTTAATACAATACAATATATATGTATATCAAAAGTATTTAACACATACCAAGAAACCAAGTATTGTCGGTATTGCTCAGATATTCCAGGTGAGCATTTAGGGGGTGATTAGCCCAAACGAATGAGTCATGGGTTGCGCCACCATGACTTGCGTCCACGCTCATAATTTGAATGTCCGCATCACAAATCTGAAAGAAAATTACTGAATAAGCATCTAAAAGAGTATTGCACACTCAGAGAATTTATTTTGGAATGGTTATGAATCTATGATAATATCTTCACATTTAAAGAATATTTTTCGTTATATAGGCCAGTAGGGGTATTTTTGCGGTTTTACGTATATATCTCGTAAAGGACTTACAATATCGAAAACTATTCTTCATAAAAAGCTAGGGCATTTAATCCTGCATAGACTGAGGCCAGATTCATATTTTTGGACTACCCGTTTTCAGACTAATGCTCATCAAAGTTGGGCGTATTTTACATACTTATGAATAAGAATTATTTGTATTTTACTTGCCAATTGGACGTTCAGCGAGTGATAATGCTTCCGACAATACCTCGTGTACGACTGGACGAATGATAGCTACTTGGCTGCAGTCGATACAGCCAAGTACCCCGGGAATTCCAAATTTATTGTAAAAACTGTAATAAATTAAAATCTAACTTATTTTTGAAAAGTAACACTAATATAAAAATCAGGTTCATACTTCATTCTTATAGTGTTGCGTTCGTGGTCACTGATGGGAACTTTTATGAATTTTTGACGCATCTGCAGCGAGTTCAGACACGCAGTAACCTCTGCAATGACTGCAGACACCGTCTGCTGGGCTACGAAAAGGCCCTCGTTATTTCCTGTAGGACGTTGGTATGATCCGGTTGCATAAAAAGATAATGCAGTCAAAACCTTTAAGAAACAATATACATAATTTAGTATCCATGGACACAAAGTGGTTTAACGGTAAATATGGGTACTTACTCTGATATCTACACTGCTTTTGTGTGTTTAATAAGGGAGTTTACCTTCGTCTCTACATCCAAGTCTGTGGATCTTTGTGGGCCCTTCATTAGTGGCTTCAGGTCATCACACAGGTTATTCGCTAAGTCCTTAGTCAGGCGGTAGCGTTTGATGAACTCCTCTTATGCCAACTTAAACGGGTCACATTTTCTACGAAACTGCATGCGACGCCGCTTTCGATTAACATTACTGTTTGTATAATCTGCCTCTAAGAACTCAAAAATATGTGCTGTGTTCGCCATCTTAAATAAAACAAGATATTCATGTTCATAAAATCGATGATTTGGGGAACATTGCAAGAATCTGCTGAATGCGAAGAACACTAGACCGTTCGATGTGTCGACGCTAGGGGAGGCCTACGTCCAGGAGCAGTCATCTGCTGATTTTATGATGATGATGCACTGAAATCGCCGGGAATTACAATTCAGTCGGCTAGTTTACGATAACATAACATTAGGCCCGTACCCCCCGAAGGATTGAGCAGAGGTGTTTAATACACCCCTCACACGTAAATAAATAAGTTTATCTTACCTTATATGGCACGCCAATACAGTTGTTAATTATAATTTGCAGAACAATAATATATCCGTTGGCCCGGAGCAACTTTTTTAAACTGTCAAACATTGCTGCTATTTGACGTAAAAACATTATTGCTAGTTGTCAAAACGGCACATCGTAGTACCAATTGAATGAACTATTTAAGGTGACGTCATCAAAACTGATAATTTTAGCAGGAATACAATAAGCTTGTTTTAAAGACTTGATGGTACGAAAACGCAAAGTAAGGTTAAAATAGGACTGCTTTAAGACGTCGTGGTAGGGCCCCAGAGCAGCAGCAAGACGCGCACGCCTATCGCCTCCGGGCCCGTCGCTCAGCTCCGCCTCGCCCCCGCCGGAATCCAGCCCCGTCGTGAGTGCTGTGACACTGGCCGTGGCAGTTGCGTCGAGCTCGAGCGACGAGTATTTCTCTCCGCCCACGACGCCACCACGGTTTAGGAACTCGAGGCCCACCGGCCTCTGATAGGGTCCCAGCTCCCGGTGGGAGTTTGCAGCGCATGCGATGGACGCAATCCATCAATGCAAATGTCATGCACGCATACTATGGGGCTACAGAGGGGGGAAACAACCTGACCGCGTACCGTGTTGGATGCTCTCTCTGTTTCAGGTGCTTGAGCCAGCTGTCAACGTGTCGGCACAGCGACTATCGGATCAGGTGCGAGTCAGCCAGCGTAAGCGTATGTTGGATGACACCGCACTTGATCGCTTGCGGACTGAAATACAGAGTAGCCATGTCATTGCCACGCCGCCGCAGGCTGTGGTTCCACCACAGTCTACCATAATACCAAATCGCGCTAACGACGTGAGTAATGACATGGTTACTAATGTAAGTACCCAGTGCAATGAGGAAATGAGGAGTACTTTGGAGGGTGTGATTCGAGAATATCGGTTCATGTAACCCGACCTTAGACCACGCGTTTGCCCATGCATAACAAAAATAGGGTGCTGGTGGCTGTTCTGGAATCGCAGTTGTCAAACAATTTTGATAACTGCAAAGACCTCACCGATGCTCACTCAATCCTGTATTGTGCGACTGTAGCGGCATGTCGTGTAGCTCATGTCAAATTTTCTGATGACAGAGCTACACGATCTAAACCAGCCGTACCGCCATGGCCATCCTGTACTGGATTGAACGACGTATTGGTGGGGCCAGAGCACTCATCGGCAAACTGATCTGCTTCAGGGAGGGCAATACTCGTCCTAGAGTGATGCGTTTTGTGAGGCGGGCGTTCTCGGGGACTGATATCAGCCCTCGAGACTACATGTCCCGTATCACAGAGCGCATCGACTTCCTGAAGCAGAATGTGTATGCATGGGCAAACCGTATTCGTAAGTATAAGCGGCGGGTGGACCGATACTCTCAGAATCGCACATTCCAAAGAGATGAAAGGTGGGTTTATAGGGCTTGGGAGCGACCGGACCAAGGTATGGCTGACACGCGCCTGCCAGATGATGATGCCACGTGTTCGTTCTGGCGCAGCATCTGGTCGTTGCCTGTTAGCCATCCCGAGGGTGAATGGACTCGGGAGGTCGAACGAGCGTGCGATCTAGTACCAGAAATGGGGGCAATCACTATCAGCCCCCAAGAAGTAGTTCGTGCAGTCCGTCCATTGCCTAACTGGAAATCTCCAGGGCCGGATGGGCTGCACAACTTCTGGATTAAATGGTTTACAAGGTCGCACGCTCGCCTAGCGATCCTGTTGCAGTCAGCCTTAGAGTCAGGGTCGCTGCCAGAGTTCCTGACTACAGGTATAACCCACTTGCTCCATAAATCGGGTAGTACTGCGGAGCCCAAAAATTATAGACCGATTACCTGTCTTCCAACGGTCTATAAAGTTCTTACATCCATTTTGAGAGCTAAAATTAACAAACACATTGATGACAATTCTGTCATGTCCAATTCTCAAAATGGATGTCTCAAAATGAATGCTGGAGGATTCAGGTCTAGGTTATCGGTTGAAGAGAGGTGGTCAAGTTATATCTCACCTCCTTTACATGGATGACCTGAAACTCTTTGCCCCCAACGATTTGCAACTGATGGAGCTACTCAAGGTAACGGAAACTTTCAGTAGCTCCATAAGGATGGATCTTGGTGTGGACAAATGTGCCATGCATGTCATGCATGTGAAGCGAGGGGAGATTATGGAATCCGTGGGAACTCAACTCTCGGATTCCATACACCTTAGATCCCTCTCCTCAACAGAATCCTACAAATATTTGGTTATGTCGAAAGCATTAGGTATCAATACTGCTGACATGAAACAATCGTTGAGGGAGCGCTTCTTTGGCCGCCTGAATAAGGTACTAAGTAGTCTTTTGTTAGGCGGAAACAAGGTGCGCGCCTTCAACGGTTGGGTCATGCCGGTTTTAATATTTTCTTTCGGCATACTCAAATGGACTCAGACGGAACTTGATGCCCTGGATAGGAGGGTGCGTGCACTGCTGACCGCAAATCGAATGCTTAACCCACGGTCGTTGGTGATGAGACTGTATATCCCGCGGAAGTGTGGGGGTCGTGGCTTTTCAAACGCTAAGACACAATCGCGAGATATACAGTCTCAGAGAATATTTCCTTGAAACCGACGTGGGGATGCATCGAGATGTGGTCACGGTGGACAAGGGCCTCACTCCCGCTCTCCCTGGCTAACGAGAACTGGCGCAAACCTAGAGTATTAGACACTAATGATCGTAAGGAGGAATGGCAGGGCAAGGAGCTTCACGGACGCTTTTACCGGACCCTACACGGACCCGATGTAGACTTTTAGCGTCCGTATCTTGGCTGCGCTTCGGTGACCTATTCGGGGAAACCGAAAGTTTTGTCCGTGCAATAATGGACGAAGTTATGATGACGATTAACTACCGGAAATACATTGTGAAGGATGGCACGGTTGACATATGTCGGGCATGCCACCGTCCGGGAGAATCGATCCAACACATTATTTCTGGGTGTTCTCATCTGGCTAACGGAGAGTACTTGCATAGACACAACCTCGTTGCCAGGATTATCCACCAACAACTTGCTTGAAGTACAACCTTGTGGAATCAGAAGTGCCATACTATAAGTATATGCCCGACCCAGTTCTCGATGATGGTAATATCACGTTGTATTGGGTATTATCTATCGTCACTGACAGAACTATCGTTGCCAATAAATCTGACATTGTGGTGATAGATCGATTGGAGCGTCGCGCAATGATTGATATAACGGTTCCGCATAACGAGAACCTCGTGAAAGCAGAGAAAGATAAACAATTCAAATATCTAGATCTGGCTCGCGAGGTTGTCGACATGTGGGACTTGAGTACAGCAGTCATTGTGCCGATAGTCCTGTCGGCCAATGGCTTAATAGCCAATAGCCTCGACCAACATCTGAGGAGGCTCTCGCTTGGCAGCTGGATCAAGGGCTTGATTCAGAAAGCAGTACTTCTGGACACGGCGCGTATTGTTAGGAGGTTCCTCTCTCAAGAGCCCTAACCACCGGTAGCTCGGACCCTGTTCCCGATGCCGTTGGGCTACTATTTCTTATATTTTTAAATGTTTTTTTTTAATGTTACTTTATATAGAAATATTTAAAAATGTAAATTGTATGTATAGAAAATAAACAAAGGAATAATAATAATAGTTTATTTGCACCTTCAAGTAAAAATATGGTTTACAATAAAAATAGGCCTTAAGGTAATTAAAGTTGTATGTTTTGAATTCCAGATAAGCTAAGATAACTTAATATCTTGTAATTATAGGTATCAGCGCCCACCCTAGTTATTATAGCCAATGTTATTGTGCCTAATTTGTGCAAAAATTTTGGACAAAATGCGAAACATCTTGCAGGACTACAATATTATGAGTAAAATGAGTAATCATTTAAGGTACAATAAGTAATCATTTGACGTACAATAAGTTAAAATTTTTGATTGTGTTATACTAAGCACAGGAATCAAACGCTTATCTAGGTGCAAGCTAGACTTCAAATTAACAAATAAGAAAAAAAAAGAAAGAAAAAATGAAAATATTACCCTCTAACTGAGTCAGTCGGGTAAAAACAGATAAACGGTATTGTTAGAGAGTGTGCATGCGTTAATGTTTATGAGAGTGCTTGTTAGTGTGTATGTGTGCGTGCGTGCGCATGTATCTGTGTGTATGTGTGCCATAAGAAAACTTAGGATACAAATTTTGTATAAGTACAAAACCGTACTATTGTTACATGAAGAAGTACATAACATTTATTTATTACTAGCTGTTGCCCGCGACCTTTGTCCGCGTGAAATTTTATAGCCTATAATCCACCCTGACAAATGGGCTATCCAACACTAAAACATATACATAACAAGCTTGACTTCGCTATTCTTAAGTCTCATTTACGAACACGCGGCGTTGGGCGTCGCGTGCGGTGTTTGGCGTTTTGTTCCGTTTAAAGAGAGGCCTGCAGGCCGACCGTCGTGCGACCCGCGTCATCACTCGTGCAAACATAAACACATGACAATGAACGCTGTTGTTTACGAAGACGCGGCACGTGCAGTACCGCGTGCTCCGCCGCGGGTATCGCTGCGTTTCACATGCTGCTTCTCAGTGAACGGAGTATTGCAAGAAATCGGCTGGCCGCTAACCTGCGTGCGCCGCCGCGGTAAAGAACGCGTGCGTTGCTGCGATGCCATCTGCGGGCTCCGCCGCAAGTTTAAGCTGCCATCAGACGGACTGCATCGCAGCAACCGCGCGCAGTCTATATATTCAGTCCGTCTGACGGGAGCCTTACGCTGCATTTCAAGCAAATGCGTTTGGGAATGAAAGTTTGTTCTTGGGATAAAGTATTTAATTATTCAACCCCTATACAGAACCCTTCTTTTTGCATGTTTCGACACGCACTTGGTCGTTACGCCCAAATGCAATTAAGCATTTTGTCAATGTTTTAGAGACAATAAGACTGTATAGCATCGGAATATTGTAATGCTGGCTGTATTTGTTATTTATATGAAAGAAAAATAAAAAAAAACGAATGAAAATATAATAATTTAATTTATAGCACAAATTGTACACATAATTAGTAAGTTAAAATTAATTAATTTTGATGAAACAATTATTTATAATATATTAAAACCTGTGAATTCCGTATGGACAGCCTATGGACGGACCGCTAGTTTATGTTTCCATTAATTTTCAATTGTAAAATTGTTAAAATCTGAAAAGAATAAGTTTGTTATGTTAATAATTATGCATATTTATTTCAAAAGAATACTTGGGCTGTTAGCGTCCTATTTTATTTAAATTAAAGCATTACTTTATGCTCACGAGGTTTTGGACGAAAACCAACGAACAAAGAATATCAACAATACAAGGCATCAACGCGAATCACATACAGCAAAGCCTAAATGGAGCCTCTCGGCTGGTAAGCCTCGGCACGAGTTTGGAAAAGACTTGCTCGTTTTACTCGCCCGGCGGAGTTCAACCTACATAATTAATAAACATCGTCGCTACTTGAAGTTGAAGAAGCATGTTTATCTATGACAGGTCAACAATCAATTGCAATCTTCTTTATCGTCCCCTCAAACGCAGCGCTTGAAAGGAACCCACTGCTTATACAATTACATATAAACTATGTGTAGATTGTTATTAGGTAAAAAAAAATCTAAGCTTAATTAATTTCATCAAAAGCATTTTTGTCTTAGCGCCCAAATGCAACTTCTTCCCGGTTCATTCAAGATCTGATTTAGAGTATTTTTTTTATGAATGCTCTGTTCTCTTTGAAGGTGTTCCTTGTACCCACTAGCGATTTTGCTTTATCATAATATAATATTAACTGTTTGGACGAACTTACAACTACTATAGACCAAGAATTTAGAAATTAAGTTTTAAAAACTACCTACGCTGATGAAAATATGTATTGCGTTAGAATTGGCAATCAATAGGAGAAGCTTTTAAATCGAGTACGAACCACTTCATCGCCACATGCCGTGTTCAAATTGCAATAAACTACTACGTCAATCAAAATCACCCGTGAGCCAATATAATTGCACTCAATCGGTTGTGCCGTAAACAAGTCGTATAACGTTGTCATTATGATTGATTGAATGTTTGAATTTCATACACCAATCAAATGCACACAGCACCGTTCATTTTAAAGCCACAACTCAAAAAACAGTTTACTAACTATTTTCACAAGCCAGCATGTAATTATTATAAGCTTACAGAGTGCTGGAGCGAGTTCTTATTAATAAAATTGAATCAAAAAAACAGTGGTGCAGGTTTAAGATCACAAAACATTTTATCGTTAACAACTTAATATTTTGAATTTATTACCTTTTCTCTCGTTAAAATCTAACTTCATCCAACAGCGTATATATGGTCCGGCTTTTCACCATTTTCGTATCGTTTCCACATTTTCTCATAGAGCGCTTCAAGTCCACGAACATAGTGTTGGCAGTCGAATAAGGTGCTCTCAAAACGTGCTTTTGAAACCTTAGCCCGGATATATCTTCGACTGTAAAAGAACATTCATATTCTAATTTGACTATTACATATGTTTTATGACTTTGGCAGGTTCACAACTGACAGTGGAGCATAAAATAAAAAGTACAAGTAGCAGTACAAGGATAGGACAATGACTTTGAAGAGTCCGAAAGACAGTTTGAACTGTTAGGTACTATTATGGTCAAAATCACAACTGAACAGTTGTGATTAGCTCCTCGGATGAAATTCATTGGACCCATCAGGCTTATGGAGCCTATACAACAAAGCCATGGCGATAAAGGCATGTCGGCAACTGTCACACGCGTTCTTTTGATGTGTTTGACGCTTTAAAAAACGAGCAGTTAACATTTTATACAAAAAAAAATTAAAAGAATAAAGATATTATAATGGATGATAAATTAATGAAACGTCTACGGAAACACGTTTAAAATACTCACTAAACCCTATTTGTTCCCAATTCAACAGCGATATCTTCGTATTGTCTTTTACTTATGGCTATCAGTTCCGGACAACCCAGAGCGTTTAGCTGCGATGCGGCAACACTGTAAAATAAAACACATAAAATTCTATGAATGAATATTTTCGTCTTCTCTGAAACTAGTTTACTACAACATTATTCACAATGGGGATAAAGCAGTGTCTTATATCACGGGAGCTATACTGAATCGCAAAGGTAACGAAGGAGTCCCTGTTAAGACTAAAATCCAGAGTGCAGCGAGGGATTCATACACGCTCATCTTAAACACTTTTATCCCAGAGCAAAAGGTAATACTCTTCATTTCGCACTAGGCCGTATTGTGAGGTTATTCTAGAATGAGTAGGTGTTTCAGCTGATAAATCACCGTGAAATATCTAGTAATTAAGTTATGCGCAGTTTAAAATGCCATTTTATCTAATCTCATGCAATTTAACCAAAACACAACAAATATGGCGCCTAAATTCAACTTTCTACCACGGAAGTACGCGCCACAGCAACCGATCGACTGTTGCAATGACATCACCACAGAAAATGTAGAAACAGCTGATAGGAAAGATTTACATGCATATTATTTCATCATTTTGAACATGACCGTATACAGAATATAATTGTTTTTACTGTTGTAATTTTTTTTGTTATTTATTCTTAATTAATATAATATTCCACAATACTATGACTATTCGTTGCGTTATTTGATTATTTTGGACGTCGGTAAAAACTAAAACCTACCAAATGAGAATTTTGGTAGAGTTGTACTTTCATAGACTTTTTTTTTTTCTTTTCAAATTCCAATCCTAGTATTGGTTTATTATTATCCAGCAATATAAAATTATTATCCAGCTAGAGCCTTGGGCAATAGGTAATGATTTTCTTATGCCAAGTTTGCATGACATATAATTTGACACTAACGAGCAGGTTGTGTCTAAATAAATTATGGTATAAACATACCGGGAAGCTAAGGTTTCTCCCGGAAGTGTTACGACCGGAGTTCCTGCCCACAAAACGTCCATAGCAGTTGTATGCCCGTTGCACAAAGGCGTGTCCAAACAAATATCTGCTAATTGTCCACGCCTCACGTGTTCCTCCTTGCAAGCGATGCTAGAGAATATGATGCGGCCAGGTGTTAACCCTGCAAACCATTAAAATAGTTACACACAATCATCAATCAAGTCTACAACAAGTAAACAAATAAAGTCAGTACCTAAACTCTGGGCATATTTATGTACATTCGGTTCGCCAGCATCGGGGAAACTTAATAGCCAGAGAACGCTATTTGGTACCTTGTTCAATATATTCACCCACATTTCCATGACTCTGGGGTCCATTTTGTACAATTGATTGAAATTACAGTAAACAATTGCATCATCTGGCAAACCGTATTGTTTTCTTGATGTAATTATTACGTTTTCGAGTATTTCCTCAGCGGCTGCTACTTTTTTATTACATGTGTTTACCGATAAACCGTTCTGAATCGATATATTGTTGAGCAGTACCTTAAACAATAAAAAATAAGAATTTTATGTCAGCTGGTAACTTAGGTTTAAACTATTAGTAATAATAAGAAAATACCTGGGTGACATTAGGGTCTATGGTAGTCTCAAGTACCGCATTTGGAATGTTTATTTCCTTTTCGTATATTTCAATCGGTACTAAATCTTCAAACTCAATCGTTTCAACTTTTTCATTAACTTCTATTATTTTGTTGATATTGATACTTTCAGCACAATTTATAAGGGCCACATTTTGATGAGAGTCATTTTCTTTACCAGTTATAGCTTTATAGTAAATTTTCAAGTGTGGAAACATTTGTTTGTGGTCACCAACGAAATATGTGTATGGCATAAACGCAAACTTCTCACTAAAATCTATTGCAGTAGACATAGGCGAAGATATTTCGTCAGTTATAACGTAGTCCATGTATTGTGCACCGCTTGTTCCAGGATATCCTAACCACATTACTTGAATGGGAGCTGGTTTTAAAGCAAATATCTCATTCCGTGCGCCTTTAGTATAGCCATTCATATTCACTAGAATATGTATACCATCTTGGTTTATTTTTTTTGCTGCTTCAATATAACAGGACACTGAAGATAGGTCGACAAAATGTTCGGAATCCTTAACTATTCTACTACGGAATGTTGTGCCATCATCAAAATTTAAAGCATAGCAAAAAATTTCTACTTCTGAGTGATCGTGAAGACCCGGTATGGACTGCATTAGGTGGGAAGTAGGATGGTTACCAAAGTCACTGCTAACATATCCGATCCGTAATCGCTCTTTCCGTTCTTTGTTATGTAAAAATATTACCTTACCCAACATATTCACTTTCTCTGTGTACAAGTTGGCATGTCGCGTGGCTATATCTTTTCTTACTTCATTTTTCAATGGATATAAAATGGAATGATGTGGATGTACGGAGGTAAATTTTTCCATATTTAATTGATCTTCTACTATTGATACTATGTTATGCATTCGTTCCTCGTAACCGTCCCAGTTGCAAATTATTTGTAAACAGTGTGTTAAATTGCAATAAGCATCTGGAAAATTGGGTTTGTATTTCAACGCGTTTTTATAAGATTCAATAGCTTCATTAATTCTCCCCATATCTTTATAAATACTTGCTAAATTACAATGCGCATCGGCAAATGTCGGGTTTATCTCTATTGCTCTCTTGAAGCAAACAAGAGCGCCTGTTATATCTTGCAACTCTCTGAGAGTATTTCCCATATTGCTATAAGCGTCAGCAAAGTTTGGCTGAATATTGATAGCTCGTCTGTAATGCATCAACGCTTCATGCAGCTTGCCTGTAATTACAATATAAAAACAACTGTTATTACTGAAAGTACCCGGTCATGGTATGTATTTAGTCATAAATTAATACCTTATTAGGAAAATGTTTTTGTTACCAAGCTTTTAGCACTATTAAATTCGTGCTGTAATACATTCTAATGAATATAAATTACCGCATGTTACTACATACACACTAATTATTGTAGTTTTCTACACATGTATGTACCATTATCACAATGCACAGGTCAACATAAACTATATCCTGACCAATGGTATTGGTAGGTAGGATTTTTTTTACGTATAGGTACTACGACATATTTTGTAGGTAATATAGACCTAATTACGTACGCTTCTTAGTTTAAAACGTCTTATTTTGCATTTAGTAAACGTTATCGAATTCGACATGTTTTGCTAGGATATCTTATATATCTATACAGATACATACCTTGATGTTGTAAAAGCGAAGCTAGGTTACTGTGAGTAGCAGCGAAATCAGGAAATACTTCTAAAGCTTTCATGTACAGTTTGGTAGCTTCATAAATTTTTCCTTGTTCTCTTTTGACATTTCCGAGATTGTTAAGAGTATCAACGTGTGAGGGGCAGAGTCGTAAGGCATTGTTGTAACATTCCTCGGCCTCGCAGACGAGGCCCTTTTCTTTGAGTGCATTAGCGAGATTGCAGTATGCGTCTGGAAAATTGGGCTGTACTTCTATGGCTCGCCTGTACGTGTCTATAGCGAGATCTATGAAGCCCTGTTTATAGTATAGACATGCCAAGTTTCCATGTACGACTCCACTGTTTGGAGTCAACTTCAACGAATGAAGATATACTGCTACCGCTCTGAAATAAACAGATGACGTTGTACTTTTATTTTACGTAGTTTGAATATTTCGAAATATACCGACTCAGTTTAGTGGAACGCGATAGAATTAAAAATATTTTAGAATAACGACCGCCGACGCTCTGCTGCTTCGGCTTAAAGGTAGGTTAAGGCCATTAACAGGTGCTTTTAGATGATGAAACACTTTGATTTTTATTAATTGCTTGTTTCATTTCTAGGTATAAAACAGGCGCGAACATTTCAAGGATAATAAACGACTCTAGGGCATAGCAATGACCTAGTTTAATTAATTTCGGTTTGCTTTTGAAGTTATTTAATAACTTCATTTCATTCAACTGCCGTCACGGGTCACGTAATTATTTTAGGATAATCCCCGAAAAAAATATATATAACTTCTTCCTAACCATTCACTAGAACTTCGGTTTCTTTCTGCTCGTTATATATAGGAAAAGTTAGATTTTATCAAAAACTTTTATGATTTTTTTGCAAAACTGATGATGCTTAGACAGGCATACCATGTATGATACATTGCTGGTAATCATATCCTTTTTATAATTAATTAAAGATATTAGATACCTCCTAGGTTTTGTCACTGTTTCTGTACGTTAGGTTCTTTCTATATCAAAAAGAAGCTAAATCAAAAAGTGCTAGTCGTCTACCAAGGCCCTACAGGAAATTAAGCTGGGAGCTTCCCGTTTCTAACCATGTGTGTTGAAGTTCAATTAAGTTTAGTGACGATTATGACGCCTTGAGTTTAAAAATCCTATTTATTTATTTTGATATAAAATTATTGTGTCATATAAACAGAAAATAAAGTACTTCCTACTTACCTTTTGATCTTGTTTTTAAACCAGGTGATACAACCGTCGGAGAGTTCCGTGGCCTGCGCGGTGAGCCGCGGGGGCGCGATGTTGATGACGGTGTAGACGACGATGCATTGGTAATCCATAACACGGACATGTCCTCAGCGCGAGCAAGGTTGTACTGACAGGGGCAGACCGGAGACACGGCCGAGTCAGGGCCCGCGCGCCACGTCACACCGCACGACGCGCCGCGCGCGCGCACCGTGCCAACTTCCCCGGAGCGACGCTACGTCGACGTAAGTCGCGGCCTTCGTTTACCCGCTCGTTTATACACTCAAATCGTGAGCATATATCACAAGATCTATTAACGACACGAAGACCATGCGCACACGCCATTTAGTCGCGTTCGCGTTATATTTACAACATCATTCGTTCCATATAACATTCTCGCCGGCACGAAGTTCTGGAAGACTTCATCGAATCAGAGACGGTTTCAAAATACGCTATCTTTACATATTTACTAAAAGAGATTTTTTAAATAGCTCCGAACTCTTAAACATAGTTATGCCAAAAGACGTAAGATTCAAAACTCCGCGCGTTATTCATAAGAACGATCAGCTGTTGGCACAAAAGTCAGCTGTTACGTGCTCTCGTATGTTTCAGCTCTATTGTTTACTTTGCTATGGGAATCTGTCACAGAGTTATAAACCGTATCAAAGGCCAAACGAGATTGCCACGGTATGCCTATTTTTGTAAAATCGTGCTAAACAACTTGTTAACGTACGTAACATGAAGTGTAAAAAAGCGTGCATGTGCGACGGTACAGTAAATACGGTAATATCGATTTGCGAGTAAGCAGTCAAGCGACGGCGGCGGGTTGCGTGGCGACGCGACGGAATCTCAACGCGACTGCGGCCGTGAGCCTACTTGCTGGAAGCTGGCACCCTACTCCTCCACACTAATACTAACGGCTGCTTTATCGGTTCACAAAAACTTTTATGCTTGTTGAAAAAACTTACTATATTCTCAAGTCGTGTTACGTTGATTTTGACGTTAGCTAAAGCTTCAGTCAAGCGACAAAGATTCCGCCCCTCCTAATGCTATTGCTTTGTTCTACTGACCTATTTCCAGCTATTAAAGAGATGAAGGAAATTATCAAATATCAATTCGAATAAAAGCATTTTTCATTGGACGTGTACATGTACACGTCTCGTTTATTAATTAGTCATAAAATAATGGTTATTTTTTATTCCAAATACAAAAAGCAACTTTACATTAAAAAAAAAAATTAATACTAGTTAGTGAAAGAGGTTGAACCTTACTAGGCCAACCTATTTTGTCAAATTAAATATGACATTATTTTCCCACTTTATACGATAATACCTATTATACACGGTAAACATGGCCGGTAAAATTTGATGAAAATACACAAGTAAAAAAAAACACAAACTTTAAAATATTCGACATCTGGAAACGTGACCAGGAAAGTTGACGGCAGTTGGCGACTTCAGACTGCAGCGGCAAAACCTCTCATATTTCTAAGTAACTGGATGAAAACGCTTCGTTAACGTCTTCGCTGCCTGCTGCTGCGGTCGACCGGCGGCCGCAGGGGGCATACCAGTAGTACAGTCAGTGGTTGTCACTAAAAAACGACACGACGAATTTTTTTAACCGATAAAAAAAGGAGGAGTTTCTCAATTCGACACATATATTTTTTTTAAGGTTCAGAACATAAAGGAAACCTCCAGAACCACTTTTTTGTCCTACTGTCACAAAGGTTTATTTCGAGATACACGCAACTATTTATTGTGTAGATATTGGTAGACAATTATGTCAAAGGAATATTTTAGCGATATTTGAAAAATAAGATTGTGGTTGAAAAAAAATGGAAGGCTTTTTGACCCGCATGTATTTTTTTCCTTGACATTATCCCACTTAGATGTAGGCATGGTTTAGAAGCTAGCGCAGGTTTATTAATAATTCACAATACAGTAATTAGGGCAGGCCAGCGAACGTTCCACAGACTGCTACGTTTCCGTGGTTTGTTTCGGAAACTTAATTGTGTGAGCCCGACACACACTCGTAGTGACTTTCGCGATGAAAAGTGCTGCTAGCGTCAAAGTTGTGTCGTCGCGTTTGGAATTAAAACCGCAACGGCGTTGCCTCTTGTAGTTATTAAGTCCGCCTATGTAGCACTCTTGTACATGAAGTTTAAATAAATTACTGTCAAAGTCTGCATTCTTTGGTAGATGTGTGTGTACCTTAAGTAGGAACCTAGTAACCAATTCATTTTGAAAGTAGCTAAAGATTCTTTTTTGCTAAAGGAATCTTTCGCCATTCTCAAGCTACTTTTTACCTATTATAAATTATTAGGTAAGACTACGGAATAAGATTTTTCTCTAAGCCTATAATATTCGAAGAATCAGTTTGTAACATTTCCGGAACGACTTTCAAAGAATGCCGCACAAGGTGAATAAAAAAAAATGAACATAACCAGATGAGAGCAGAAATAACCAAACATATGTGACATCCAAATTTTCAATGTTAAAAGCTAATTTTAACACTAGTTTTGTCGCTCACTTGCCAACTTTCATATGATTTTGACAGATACGTAAGTAGCTATAATTAAATTCAAGAAGCATTGCCAAGGACTCCGTAATGTAATACTAGAAGATATTACGTTCCGCATTTTGGTAGAAACATAATACTACCGATAAATTATTGTAAATGCAATAAAAGTTAGTTATTAATAATAATTGGTTATTTGCCATTTCTGTATGTTTGAGCACTTTGTTGTGGAACATAAAATATATTTTAAATTTTTATCTTAAATCATTCGAGTTCTGAACACGACCTCATTTTTAAACAGTTGCATCACATGTTTTAAAAAAATTAATGGTTTTATATTCTGGCTTCGTGCCAAACTCATGCCAGTCCCGACCTCTCAGTTATGTGTAAGTGTCGAATGATAGTTACTGATCGTTTGATCCGGATAGCATGATAGTATGTTGATACTGCTTTATCAATGATTTACATTTTTTATGTTTGGACTAGCACCGGTATAGATGATTTCGAAATTATGATTGTTGTAATCTGTGGTAAATTTAATGTGATTATCTTGATCTATGGTATGGCAACATTACCACCCTCTATAAAACTAACTAATTATATCGGTCATGACGTCGATTGCTTTTATTCTGTATCTCTGTAACACGATCTAAAACTGTAAAATTCTGTTAAAGTTATATGTAGTAATGTGTATATAGTAATAAACATATATAATATGATCGCTGGCCTAAGTTATTAATACGCACTCCAACAATGATATCTATTGCTCCCAAGACAAAAATGGTGACTGCTAATGATAATTTTAATCATCATCTGCCTAGCCTTTTCCCAACTATGTGCTATAATAACTATGTATATTAGGTGCTTTCAGTCTAACCGGATGCAACTGAATACCAATATTTTACTTTGAGCGACTGCCTATCTGACCTCCACAACCTAGTCAGTACTGGGTTATACCCCTTGGTAAGACTGGATGTCAGACTTTCCAGCCACTGGCTATCTATAACGACTATCAAAAATCTACAATTAACACCTGGGACCAACAGCTTAACATCCTCTTCATCATCTTCGGCTTTCCGAGGCACGGAGGAAACTCGATATGTAATGGGTGGTCATCCATCCACGGACCGACCCAGGCAAGCGCGGCTTAACCTAATAATAATTTTGAATATCGTTGGTAAATCAGAGTTGTCATTATTTTTATTTGTTCATTAATCTAAATTACCTGTTGTTCTGGTTTTTATCTAATTACTGTTAAAAGGGAAAATAAGGCAAAAGGCAAAAGACTCAATTCCTTTCAAAGTTAACAAATAATTCCCTGTGGTTTATCCCATCCATTCACTCTTATTATCTGGGTGAGCGTTTCGCAAATACAGTAGAACTTTTCAATTATACAAAATGGACGAACGACAATTAAACTAATTATTTACAAAATGTGATCCGCCCCTAAGACGACCCACTGACCAACATTTTTAGAAGTACAAACGCCTGAAATTTTAAAGTAACTTCAGCAAGTTTATCTATTCAGATTTTGACTAAAAAAACAAAGCTTGTAAAAATAAAACAACTTTCAATTTTGCTACTATAATATATATTCTATACGTTTACGTAGCAAACAACAATTAATTCGTTATTAATAATACTTTGATAAATATTCGGTAATACAGACAATGCCGACATAAACTTTCAATGTTAGTAACAGTAAACTATGAAATACCTTTAGGTACATAAAGCTAAATTTAGATGCGTCCGCCTACGTGTTAATTATACGATACAAGATATACTGCGATACATACTGGCAGAAGATAATATTATTATATTATGAAGTAAGCTGGTCGATGTGACCTGGTCTAGAAGCGTGACCTAGCATTAGCGGTCGAAGATATGGAAAAGGATGACTAAGGTCTTCAGACGTCAGGTTGTTCTGATTTCTTTGCTTCAGGTCGAGGCGAAGCACCACGTTCCGAGTTGGGTGTGCTTCCGCCAGAAGTGCTCTGTGGACTCCGCTCTTGCACCTGACGAATAAATCAACATGTTAGTCATCTGTGTATAAATAACGCATGGGCTAACCACATTTCACGTGTCTTAACGTGATTCATGTTTCAATCCATGCATAATTATTTTTGAAAAATACTCAAGGGTAAACCCATTTTGGTTAACTTTGTAACCCAATTATGTGAAGATTTAAATGACAAATAGTTTTTGTGGTACAAAACCAATCGTACTAGTCACTTTTTTACCTCACTGCAATGATAACAAAAACAATATATTTATGAAAAAGCTTATCAATCAAAATGGTGAACGATCTGTTAAATTGAAGTGTTAGTAACGAATCTTCAATTTATTTTAACTCACCTTATGACAAATATTTGAAAACCATAAAGCCAAAACCAAAAACCATAAAGTCAAACAAAAAAGATAATAAGCAAAATACATGAACTGTGTATACTATTATTATAAGAACTTCCATTGGTATGAATGAACTTAAAATTATTTAATTGCATTGCAGCTGCCGATCTAACGAATGTTTCGACTGTTTTATTGCTATTAAATCTACACCGTTTATTAATGTCTGTAAATAAACCTTACTTTGAACTCTGATTTGCTTTTCTACGATTTGCCTCCACAAAAATCAACAGTTAAACATTATTTTCCTGATAGTTTGTGAACTTTTCAGTAATGCGGACCGTCACGATGATGGTGTAATAATTTACAGATTATGTACCTGAAAAACCCTTTGATTATTAAGATTTAGGTACCCTCTAACCCCACAATATAATTGGACCCATTATTGCAAACAAGAGCCAACCCACAGCAGGTTGGTTTCAAGAAAACGAAACTTTTGTAAAGTGTGAGTAGTATAATTATTATACTACTCACACTATTATCATTTTAAAGGTATTCGTTCGACTAAATATTGTGTAAAACCGGATTCACACCAGACTAGTCTTACGGTAATAATAAACGCAATTCCATATTTTAGTGCTCTATAGTGCAATAGTTTATTTTTTCATACAGAATGATCAAACCATGTAACTATCTGATAGCTATTTGCGACGTTAACATTTTGGTTGCGCCCTCTTAATAGGGCAAAAACCATATAGTGATGCAGTGAGTTACAGTAGCTTCAAATCTGAAACCTTAATAATGATTGTTTATGAAAGGTGGACGCCGCAAAGCCACATCGCACGTTCGGAAATCCGTCGCCAAATGTTGCGACTTGTTGTACCCCGGCCCTGCTTAATGTCGGTAGGATGGTGATTCATTCGGATTCCTGTAACCTGCTGCGATCTGGCGCCATAATTATAACGTATATGTAACGTATTTTACTTTACGGCTCCATAAACAGAAAATACTACTTAAATTGCCATTAAAATTTATGAGCGCAAGATGGATACATCGAATGCCAGCCATTCATCGCTGACTGACTTATATACTCGGTCAAATGCTTGAGTAATATTCACTGTTCATTGAACTTAGCAGATATAAATATATGATCTACATATATCTACAGAATAAATTATTGACTATTAAGAGTTACAATTTCAAAAAAACTAATTCTCTGGATTAAAACTTTTAAATGCTCATTAATCAAAGCCTCAGATACGAAAAAGTATTGGTTTTAAGACGTAAATAACAGTAGTATATAACCAATCGATAGAGCGCTATGTGGAATCCCTCATAATATATTTACCATTAGCACTTCACCCGCGACTTCATCCGCATGAATTTCATGCTTTCCCTTTCAAACTTCAATACCCCCTCCGACCCCGCTAGAAAAGAGTGAAAGAATTTCCAAAACCCTTTTCGTCTCTCTGTCACAAAAGCGGTACATACTGTGCAAATTTCGTTTTTTACTCTAATCGGTTTGGCCTGGGCGGATTATATGTCAGCCGGATACTTACCTTTTTTCATCAAGCGAGCTGGTGGGATAATTGATTTACGGCCATACAAGCAAGCTGTGTGTGTAGGAAATGAATTGTCGAAAATACAACCAAAGATTTTTTACATCGAGCCAGGAAGAGGTCTCGTCTACGTCTTATGTAATGGGTGGTCACTCATTCACGAAACGATCTCGACAAGCGTCCTTTATCTAGCCTATATTATTAAGCCACGAGCTTCTTAGATTTCAAAACCCACGAGTTGTTATAATATAATTATGTAACGACGTTACCGTTACCTAAACATGACAACTACATAATTTGCCCACATTTGGCCGGCGAAATAAACAGTGAACACACATAATGGAATCTTTCAAACAACTCTATAAGTACCGTGTAATCATTGTTGGGAAAGCTTCTGTACCAAGTAACCATTTAAATTATTTTAAACAGATACCTATAGTATTAATTAACAATTAATTATTATAGTAGGTGGCATAAAAATATCGAGCAGGTATATCAAAGTCCAAGTCCTTATGTCATGTGGAGAGTTTGTCTTGCTTCTGTGTTTGCTACGATACGCAGGAAATAACGTTGTTTTAATTACATGGAGCAATAGCATCTGTTAATTTGTAACCAACGAGCGAAATGTAATCCTTTGTTTAATATCTAAAAAATACAACATTATGGCGCCTTTGATCCTATGATCAAAGGGAACATGCAAAACGTGGGCATCACCGATTGTACGCTTATTCCTAATGAACGCAACACACTTTAAAATAATGTTTAAGAGATCAGTCTCCTAAACATTATATATATATATTGAAACTTTTATGTAAAATGGTCAGCCATTCTACATAAAAGTTTCAATATTTTCACTGAAATAAATGGCAGCTTTCAGCTACACACTACCTATTAAAATAAAACGATTTTACCTCACTTCTATTTATGGCCTAGAATATTCTTTGCACATTTTTGCTTATGCAGATAAGGGAATGTAAAGATATTACTAAGCTAAATGTTTGTGCGAAATAATATCTGCATCTGAGCTAGTCGTTGATGAGCTATTTATAATTGATATCTATTATTAACGTAGCAGACGTCTTAATCCCTCGTAGCGTGAGTAATTAAACTTCGATTACGCACGAATGGAATATTTTAGATCAACGACTAGATACCGTGTTGAAAGTTTTCAGCAAGATGGATTTAATTAATGCAAAGAAATACGTTATAAGAACTTATAACAAATGCTAAAATACGGGTACACTACATAAATACGAAAAACTTTATTCCGACAGTCACAAATCCGGCGGCGTTGCCACGTTGTATGGCAACGCTAAGCCTTTGGCCAAGGTAAAAGCCAGCCCTTGGGTCACGGGTCAACTAAACGTTTAGAAATGTCCTTGAAAAGGCTGTGAGCACTCGGACCCCACGGACCTAGAGTTTCAACCCCAAACGGCTCGAAAATATAGTTACCAATAAGGTTACTATATTTACGCCGCTTGAGGTTCTCCGCAGCCGCAGCACCAGCACAGCACGTTGAGCTAGGAAGATGGAATGGCGCAAGAGTATCGACATAATTAAATCCATCTTGCTGAAAACTTTCAACACGGTATCTAGTCGTTGATCTAAAATATTCCATTCGTGCGTAATCGAAGTTTAATTACTCACGCTACGAGGGATTAAGACGTCTGCTACGTTAATAATAGATATCAATTATAAATAGCTCATCAACGACTAGCTCAGATGCAGATATTATTTCGCACAAACATTTAGCTTAGTAATATCTTTACATTCCCTTATCTGCATAAGCAAAAATGTGCAAAGAATATTCTAGGCCATAAATAGAAGTGAGGTAAAATCGTTTTATTTTAATAGGTAGTGTGTAGCTGAAAGCTGCCATTTATTTCAGTGAAAATATTGAAACTTTTATGTAGAATGGCTGACCATTTTACATAAAAGTTTCAATATATATATATAATGTTTAGGAGACTGATCTCTTAAACATTATTTTAAAGTGTGTTGCGTTCATTAGGAATAAGCGTACAATCGGTGATGCCCACGTTTTGCATGTTCCCTTTGATCATAGGATCAAAGGCGCCATAATGTTGTATTTTTTACAAGTTGCATCCCACACTAAAGGCCTAAATTTCCTATTTTTATAATTCCTAAATTTCAATATTCCTAACTATTTTTTTACTTTTCTCAAAATACCGAGTTTCAATAGACCGAAAAACAAAAAGTCCGACTTGATAATACGAAACATCAAAAATATGAATTCCGATTATTAAAATACCGATTCATCAGAATTCCGAATAAAAACGCCTTGTAAAACTGAATATCAAGACAAATAATCACATAACCAACAATAGAAACAATATAAATACGGGATATGTTCCGTTAAAGGTCACTGTCTAACCAAACCCAAATGATTCACCAAAAATAGCTGGTACCCGAAGCAGTGGTATATAAGGAGAAGAAGAAAACATAAAAAATCATAATATTAATACACTAATGTTACTAACAAAGTAGATAGACGTTTTTAAATTTCATCCAAACGTTACTTATATATTTTGAATTTATGTGCGTAACATTACACTAATTGAATCACAATCAGAATCCACTTCAAAAAACTGCTATTCGAAGTATTGAAAATCGGAATGTCGTTTTTCGGACCGACAACCCATCGAGCATTTGATTCTTCGAACATATGAAAATCGGAAAACAAACAAATCGGATTTATGACTTTCGGTATAATTTTCGTGATTTTTAATAATAGACATTATAATTCTTGGGTGTTATGAAATTCGGACTTATGAAAATCGGAATATCGAAATTCGGAATAAAATATTTCGGAGAATTTGGGTGTTCCCCTAAATTACGTTTTAGTGCATTTATTTTCTTAGACGTAATGCGCTTAATATCAGTAAGCACATGACTATTTTTGTCAAAGACAACACTGTTATTCTTATTACGCAGACGTAATACATTTTTATAACACTTACCCTAGTAAAAATAGCAACAGATTTAGAACAGCATATTATGTTTGCTGTCTGCTCAAGTTAAGTGGTTTCAATTTCGATTAGGAATACAAAATCTTTTGATCATTGTACTTGAAACGTATTCTAGGAATTTATTGATTGTTAATCTTTCCTTCAATCCTTCTAGAAGCTATTAGAAAATTCCTTCAATACGTATGTCCTGTACCTAAAGATATACGTGTCAAAGAGTTACAGCCACAAACAGAGATTCTCAGAGGATTCTTCGAACATTAAATTTGTTACGGCACCACGTTTTTAAGAAAATCTAACCTGAATAAATATAAAAACATAATGGGGTATAAAAAATCCTTAACGAAGCCGTGATATGCTTGTTCTTCTCGTCAATGCGACATTTTCTTTTATTCTGTACCATACCTGGGAACCTTTTGGTTACGTTGTAAGGTCAAAGTTCTAAATTCTAACACCTTTTTTTTAAATACAAGTTCTAAATGTTGTAACTTTACTTAAGATATCTCCGTGACACCCGTACTATTCAATGCAGCCATCAGCACAATGTTACATTGAGCATGACCGTAAAACATGATCTATAACACCAAGAAAAAAATCGATTCCCAGCAATAATTTATGGACAGTGTTACTTAGTTGGATGTACAGAATGCTTGGTTGACGGCTTCGTCAAGGGTCCGTTTACACCCTGTGTAAATCGTTTGGTTGGTAATTATTGTATTGTATAACAGGCTGGTGTTCGCAACTCCACGTCCAAAGTGCGTATGTTGCGTACCGTGGTTAGTGATTAACTGTTACGTGATAGAAAACGTAACTAATTTGAAAAGTATGAGATATAATTAAAAGTTCAAATTATATTCGAATACATTTAAATTTACCTGTAGTCCTGTATGGAGCATGTTTGCGATAGTCTCAACGTCCAAAGTTGCGTCTTGGGCAGAAATCTTCTTGATGGCGGAAGACACGATGCAGATGTCACCTCGCAGTTCTCTAACTAAAGCAGTTATCTTCTGAGCATTGCTGAGAACCTCAACACTTTGAGTATACGGGTTGTACCGCACCCCGAAAGGTCGTTGTATGCTGTCCGCGAAAGCCCTGAGTGATGAAAACTTAGTTCACTACAACTAATATTAAGGATTAACGAAGAAAATTACGCTGGTTTAAATAGAAAAACGAATGAAAGCAAGAACAAAATCGTTGATTTGAACGGTAACCAGAATGCTCATGACTTTTTGAGTTAAAAAACACTTTTTGTAAATTACATTCATGATTTCTGTTTACGTGTTTTGAACGCTTTGGTTTCAGTTTGGTTAACCGTTGGAAAGTGGTGAATGTAACCTTAAAAAACAAAAGCTTTTTTTATTTAGATAGTTACTTTTCATAGAACAAACCTCATCTTTTCCTTCGCCTCTTCAAAAGAGTCAGTGTAGTAATAAGCGTTTTGGTAAGAGGTTATAATGCATTCTTCGTTGACTGTTACTTCAGGATCGAAGCGCTTGATCTTATCGGGTGTGACCAGGGCATGTTGTAACTCAGCAACGGAAGACAATAAGCCGGCCCCATACACTCGGAAAGTTCCATCGGGTTGCCGACACAAGCCGAACTCAACGGTGAAGAAGTAAAGCTGAAATATAATAGTATGTACTTTGTAGTGCCGATGTTTTCATGTTATGGAATCGATCCAAAGATTTATACTTCCTGATTTTCGAGTAACGCGATCATTCAACGCAACATTTTGAATTGTTAGCTTTGCTACTATGAAAATAAACGTAGAACGCGATCTTCAATTTATTTACTTTTATTCGCTTTATTTTAATCTCTCTGATGTTCAATCATTTCTAATGTGAAATTGTTAGACTAGCTAAACATAAGCCATGTAGGTATGGTTTTGTAACGTAATTACCGTTGCCAATTTGTCGATGTCTTCATCGGAAGCGCCGAGGGATGCGAGCCCGAGTTCTTGTGAAAATTGTGCAAAGCTAGGGTTGGCAAGCAATGGCATGTGTCCCAGGAGTTCATGACAGCAGTCACTGCAAAAAGAGAAGTGATAAGTTTGCAAACGGAATCTGTTAAGCAGTTAAACGGATTGACCCATATGGCTACAGTAACCAGTAGTGTAAAATTTCATAAGTGTCGATTTTTCATAGAGGTCGTAACATACGTACGGTTCAGGAGTATAAAAGGGATCCGAGGAATGACGAATGTATTGAGTGCAGTGAAACACTCTGAAAGCAAGTCCTGACAGAAAATCTCTAGGAGACAGGTATCCCGCGACGGGACGCAGTTGAAATCCAGTTTTACGCTTGAGAAAATGGCTCACGTCCTCCAACTGAAAATAAGTCATGTGGTTAGTACAAAAGCCTTCATCGTATTTTGACGTTTGGCCGAGCGCCAAAAGGTTCAGGATTATCATAAAGCCCAGCGTATTAATAGACGCTTAAGTCTTGTTGCAATAAGAAAAATAAACAAGTGTGTTTTTTTGTAGACTATAAATTACACAACTAATAAACCAGAACCTAATTCTACATTTTTGGACTCGACGGTAGTTCTTCGTAGTATTCAGGGTGGAAGAGACAATGCACAAACGATGTCCACGTATTCAGTATCATCGGCAATCGGTAAATTTTAATTATAATTTTAATGTAACTGAGCGTAATTACAGTTTTATTATAAATAGTGCTAGCAGGTTCACAAACCTTTCAGTTAATTTAAAAATAATCCTTTACTGCTCATCCACCGACTCATTATTCTAGGTACCTAATCTAAATAGAAGACAAAGTTCATAACCTGAGGCAAATTGTCCTCCCGATAGCCGCAGTACTTGACCAGTTGGGGCCAGTTCTCAAGATACTCCTCGCAAGCGTGCTTCTGGTAAAGTTTGTGGAGTTCACGGAACACGATACCCCTGTAACGAAGACACAACTTCACCAACTACGTTTGAAGTAATAATGGCGGCACTAACTAGACAAGACGTGCTCCCGAAACTTGGAAGACGACAGCACACGAAATTAACTTTGATAGATGAATTTCCTAAGCAAATATAAGCAACAAGTGGGGACACTAAACAAAGAACGTCGAGAAACATGCTACACATATTTATGATACAGATATAGACATAATACGGAATTAACGAGATACTTGGATTGTCATAGTATTATTTTTTTCTACGGTAAATCAAGTTATTAATGGTAAACTAACTATATATGTTATTAACTAAAACTATTAAATAAACTAACAACAAACTATAAAAGGTCATCAAAAAACTCCTCCTCAACGCTGGCAGCTGGTAATGTGCCCGACAGACTGGCGGCATTGCCACGTTGTATGGCAACACTTAGATTCTGGCCAAAGTAAAAGCCAGCTATTGGGCCACGGGAAGCGTTAACTAGGCGTTTCGAAATATCCTTAAACAGGCTATGAGCACTCGGACCCCACTGCCCCAGAGTTTCAACTCCAAACGGGTAAGTCAAGTCATTTATGCTAAATAATATTTAAAGTACTTTTTGAAAAAGAAGTAGTTTTATCCACCTAAGATTTATTTCAACGCTTTGGAGCTTATAAAATCACAATGAATTAAATCTGCCTACGCAAAGCCCAAGATTTAATATAGTTCGCAAACAGATTATTTTACAGTCTATATTCAGCCATAAAAATAAACTAGAAGACTTTTAAATTAATAATGATTTTATTTCGCAAGAGCAATTTAAGAATTATTATCGCTGCTTTGCAACATAACATACTCAGTTTTGAGAATTCTATTCAAAATAATTTAAGTACATTGAAGCCAAAACAGAACGTGATTTCAAACAAAGCGCTGAACTAATTTATATGTTAGTAAACACTTACCAAGTCTTAATTTCCACGTCAGTGTATTGTACCTTGGGAATCGGGTTGCCACTGTAATAGGAAAACAATCATTTAAAAATGAGTTTATAATCTTCTTCTTCCATTGGTATCGATACTACATTGACCCACGGATGACCCAAGTTAAAGGGGAATATAAACAAGTCCTGTGTGATTAGACCTGTCGTACTGTACCTATGGAACAGAATGCTAGGCTGTGAAGAAGATGGATGAAAAACAATTACATGTAGCGGAGATGAGAATGTTAAGATGGATGTGTTGGGTGACAAGAATGGATAAAGTAAGGAATGAGCATATTGGAGGAAGTTTGAAAGTGCCTGTTACAGAAAAATTGTAAAGAAGTCGTTTGTGGACATGTAATGAGGAGGGATGAAGCGCATGTGACTAAAAGAGTGATGGACTTGAATGTTGATGGATGGAAGGGTGAGGTAGGCCAAAGAAAAGATGGATTGTGTGAGGGATAAAAGATAGAGAAAGGAGTAAATGATGCCGTGATATCTGACAGGGGAGAATGGAAGAAAACGTGTTGTCGTGCCGACCCCAAATAGAATGGGACAAGGCCAAGAAGATGACAATGCTATATTTTTATTTATTTATACTGTTTGGGCCTAGTAAGTGGCCACGTTTACTGCGGCGTCGGAACCGTTGTCAGATCGTCAAGCGCGCAGGTAAACAGACACTTGGGGCACTCCAGCCAGGTGGGCCGGCGCCCCTTATAAGACTATGTCCCAACACCACGTACAAGTGCGGCCATTTGTACATGGTGTTCGGACACATGTTATGTTATACCATGTTGCCTTTGGTGCAAATTTGGCATGTTTGCTATATAGGATATTCTGAAATCTTGAGCTTTTAGGATCTTCATAGCCTCGAAGAACAGCATCTTAACTTCAAAAGATATTAGGGTATTGAAGACTATGTTCTAATAAAAATGCAATCAACAGACTGCTCACCGATTTAGAGGTTTCACAAGAGAACCTTGTAAAACAACACGCAAAGTGGATATTAAGCTTGACAATCATGAAGAAGATGATCAGCAATATGATAGTGATTTTGAGGCAGATGATCAAGATGAAACGCTGCAACAAAGTTTGGTCGATAGCACTGACGACGTTCGACAAATGGAATCAAGAAATAATGAAAGTAAATACAAATCGGATCGTTTACCGATGTCAATGATGATGAACCTGATGCTATTGCAGAATAAAATGCGACCGTTCACGAGGTCTTTGAGAGATAGGTCAAAGATCACAAGTCCTAAGCGCTACGATGATTTTATTTTGGCAGCAGCTGAAGAAATCGTAAATCTTCACAAGCCTAAAAAGCCTGAGACCTTCAAAGAAGCGACGGAATCTCCTTACAAAGCAAAATGGCAAGATGCCATGCACAGCGAAATAACTTCACTGCATGTCAACCAAACCTGGGATCTGGTTAATTTACCCAAAGGACAAAAAGCTCTTCCTTGCAAATGGATGTATAAAGTAAAAATGAATCCTGATGTTACAGTCGATAGGTATAAAGCAAGAATGGTTATCAAAGGTTACTCCCAGAAACCTGGAGTTGATTATGATAAAACATTCAGCCCAGTAGTTCGTCTGAGCACCGTTCGAGCATTGCTTGCTTTAGCTGCTCGAGAAAAACTAAAACTACATTAGTTCGATGTTTCAATCGCCTTTCTAAACGGTACAGTAAAGGAAGATATTTACATGAATCAGCCTGATGGCTATCTGGATGGCTCCAAACGAGTCTGCAAGCTGAAACGCAGCCTCTAAAACAAGCACCGCGCTGCTGGAACACTTGCGTTGCCGAATTCTTAAGAATTCTGATTTCCAACAGATGGAATCGGATCCATGCTTATATGTTCGAATCAGAGGACAATCTTGTCAATCTTTCTTGTCTTTATTGGTTTTACTACCAGAGCAGGAGACGAATTTATCAAGGAATTGAAAAAAAGGTTTAAGACAACTACGAAACCTGCGTTACTTCCTTGGAATGGAAATTAATGTCCGTAAGGACAGCCTTGCCAAACACACTATGTCAAAAAGTCTACACAATGAAAGTGTTAGAAAAATATAGAATGTCCAATTGCAAACCAGCACCAACGCCAATCATCAAAGAAAATGAGATGGCAGAGGAAGAGGATGTCAACGCGAATTTCCCATATAGACAAGCCGTGGGTGTTGTGGCATATTTATCAGTAGGCACAAGGCCTGATATTTCATATGCTCTGGGTGTTAAATCTCGAAACCTCGGGGCACCTATTAAGAAGGATATCATGCTGATAAAACGCATCTTTCGGTACTTAAAAGGGATCCAACAGAATGGGCTAACCTGTACGGAAAAGTCGCCACCACGCTTAGTGTGCTACAGCGACGCAGATCATGCAGGAGACCAAACTACTGGAAGGTCGTTCTATCTGGAATGGTGTGCCTATTCTCTGGAGCTGCTATTAGCTGGAGAAGCCAGAAGCAAACTACAGTCTCCATCTCTTCGACTGAAGCGGAGATTATAGCAGCAAGCTAATCTGTACAAGAGATTTTATGGTTGAATCGCCTTATTAACAACTTGATTAAAATTGAGAAACCATTACTGAATGTGGACAATGAATCAACTGTGAAAGTTGCGCACAACCCAAAGTATGAATATCACAAGCGCACCAAACATATCAAGCTGAAACATTTTTTTGTAAGAGAATGTGTTAGCAACGGAGACTTCGACGTAACGTATGTTCCTACGGAGCAGCAGTTGGCTGAAATGTTAACCAAACCACTATTCGGCCCCAGGTTTCAGCGTTAGGATTAAAGAAGGCCAAGAAGATGATAATGCTATATATAATGCTATATATAATGCTATATATAATGCTATACATAATATTCTTCAAAAATTTCCGAGGATGTGAAGTGTTTATGGTAGACCAATATGTCTATGCTATTTAAATGTATTGTTGCTAGGATTCTGTTATAATAAGAACGATTTCATTTTGTTTCATACTGTGTTCTTTTATCAAAGTATTTCCTTTAATAATAATAATTTAAAAAAATACCTGCTTTGTCTTCATAACTTTATGTAGTTTTATGAAAATTAAGTTATAATAGATATTATGAGCTAACTACCAGACAAGCTTTGATTATATTATTTAAAACGCAATAGCACTTTGATATCTATAGACAGAATTTTCCACATCGGCACTGATTGTCATAAATTAGAGACAAAGACGTTATGTTTGCTTTGGCTCATAACTACGTCCACGAATAGGCCTTATTAGCATTATTGGCAGGTACGTCCACGAATAATCGTGTACGTACCTAGAATTGTAATATAACTGAAGGAAGGCAGGCACAACTAGTAAATCCTTCACACTGAACTTTGAAAGTGTGACAGTGTGAAGGCTGGGAAAGAAATTTCTCCACCTTAACACTGGTGTGAATGTTCAGTATGAAGGTGGGTCGGTCGTGGTCTTTAGTTACTTGAATAACAACGCATAAAACGTGCTGAAGAGTCACATTTAAATGGCGATCAATTTTTATCTTGGTTTTGATTTTTAAACCAGTGGTTTTGGTTTCCTAATATCCTGCTTTTTAAAGTCTTGGTATACTCCCAACGGTACGGTTCGGTAATTAGGTGAAACCTGTGGGAATAAGCCAACATCTTTGTGCTTTTAGACATCAACTGTACGATTACGTTATGAAAAAATACGTGCTGCCGTTGTTTAGTGACGGTCTCTTTGGCGACAGATATTGTGTTAACATACAGGGTAGAAAAAGGTGTGAAATTTTTCACCAGTTATTAAAAAAAATCTGCTGTTCCATACATTTTGGCCGTGTGTATGTATTGCACTATTGTAGGAAAGAGCGGTTTTTATTTTATTACCTCAGAATGATATATTCAGTACATCATTCTGAAGCCCTCTTATGGAAATTTTTACGTGGTAACCGTTTTCTCGTCGGTATCCCTGCCATCCTGTATATACATATATTATACAATAAGACGCCATATAAATTGTGATTTAGAACAACTAACTCGCTGCACTGTAAAAATAATGACCACTAGCGTCAAGACCCTATCAAAAATATAGCTAGCCATAATTAACGCCTGAATCAATTAAGTTTCGTTGCTGAACCTTTTACTTACAAATTTGCTTTTGTTTAAAGTAACATAACACACTGTTGATTTAAAGCGATTTCGTCCCATTTTCTCAGGGCTTTCAGAACTTACGACAACTGTTGATCTGTAAAATTATCTGTCATAGTCGTTGTATTTTAATATTAGGATGAAATCAATCTGAACTGTGATAACAAAAAAAAAAAAATATAGCATCAACAAAACTCCTAATCAACGCTGTCAACTGTTAATGTGCCCAAGAGACTTGTGGCATTGCCATTTTGTATGGAAATGTTTAACTTCTGGCCGAAGTAAAAGTCCGCCGCGACGTTTTGGATATTTTTCTTAAAAACTCTGTAAGCACACGTGCCTCACGGTCCGAAGGTTTAAACCCCAAACGGCTCTAAAATATAGTTACCAGTAAACCATATTTACGCCGGTTAAGCTTCTCCGCAGCCGCCGCGGCGGCGCCAGCGACAACACGCTGAGCTAGAATGAATCTGAACTGTCCTGACTTAAGACATCTCTGGGGACCTTGTTTCCAAAAGGAGAATAGAACGTGCTAGCTATTGAGGTAAGAGTGGCAGTATCGACGCCAGGACATTTGGGTCACCCAATCACTTAGGCGCCTGAATTCATGAATTTATTTTAATATGGAGGAAAGTCAAGTTCGTAAACACTCCGCACTACAGCTACGTCAGCTACCTTATTTTTTTTGTCATTCATTCAATAACGCTGATTAACTTTTATTTTTATAAAAGTTAATCAGCCAGCAATAGTTGTTTGCTTGTAAAACATTAACGTTGAAGAGAATGAGAAAACTTGTTCCCAACAACAGAAGAGTAATATAATCAAGAAAATCATTAAAACAAAGTTTTAAGGTCACTGGAATACACTTATTA